>JAQZBX010028747.1:0-27664 GCA_029593785.1 Cabassous unicinctus
GCCATCTTTTTTCAGTCTCAATCTTAATACACATTTTAACAATGAATATTTATGAAAGCCTAATAAGGTTATGAACAGAAAATGAACATCTTCAGAAATGAAAGAAACGCAAATTATCACCACAGTGTGTTAACATGCCTCAATAATATAATTGGTTATAATAAAATATTTAAAAGTGATAAAAAGTGACAATAAAATTGTTGAGAATAAATGGTAATGATAAAACACCATTATTTTTGGAAGGTACAACTAAAGCAGGTTTTTGGGCAAAACTTATATATTTCAAATATTATAATATAAATAAGAGAACGAAAGCAAAGACATAACTGCATGTCCACCTAAAGAAAGCATGAAAAGGATAGGACAATAAGCAAATTAAGTAGATGAAATAAAATAATAAAGATTGGAATAGAAATAAGGCCAGGAGTAGTTTAATGACACAATTCAAATTGTAAAATAACTTTCTATAATGATCCACAGACTCTAAAGAACACAAATTATCAGCATTCTGATTGAAATCAGATTGTCACCAGTAGATCTTACAGACAAGGAAAACAATGAAGAGATAACACTATATAAAATGCATGCCAAAACACTGCACAGTTAAGTGGAATCCAAAAATTCCTTAAAAGTCACACAGTACAATGCTTACAATTACAATGACAGTTTTTCCCAATCTCATAAATAATTGAATTCTTCATGAAGAAAATTCCCACAAAACAAAATTATAGGCTTCATTGGTTAACTTAGAAAATGCTTTCAAATATTTTAGAAAAAAATGTTATACATCTTACGTGAACTCTATGTGAAAATATAAAATGTGGAAAAGTGGACCAAACAATTTTGTAAGAACAGAATATTATAAGTAGTAACATTGACTTAATCAGTATGAAAAACAAAATTATAATCCAATATTCCTCATCAGTTTACAAGAAAAATATATTTGACACAACATTACTAATTCAACTTTGGCAACATATAAAAAGACATTAAATCATGATCTATTAAGATATATCTCAGTGAATGCCTTATTTAGTTTGCCTTGATCATAGAATAAAAGAGAAACAGTTCATATTCTTCTCAATAGTGCCATAAAAATGCTTTGTCATAATCACCAGTGTCTCCAGGGAAGGCTCCCAAACAAGGTCCCCTATAGGTTTTCTGTACATTCCCTTTATAATTTTAAGAATGCTCCCATCCACTCCTAGCTTAACAACAGTTTATCTCATGAATGGCTGTTTGTGTCTCCTCCCCTACCATAGGGTCCCTGGTGTTAGCTAGTACAGAAGGATGCACAAATGTGTCCTAACCTCTCAGAGGCTCACCTGTAAATGCACCTGGCCTGGATGGTCCCTCATGAGGCTGTCATGAGTCCAGGTGGCTGTCCTGTGGATGATGTTCTCCCCCACTCTCAATCCTGCCCACATATCCCATCCTCTAACTAGGAACTGGAATTCAGAAAGTACAATGGAAAAGGATTCCTGGGCTGGATCCTAGGAAGTGCACTTGGACTGTCACATCCACAAACAGGAACTCTCATTCCCTAAACACAAGATGCACCAAGCAGAAAACTGTGTCCCAGTCAGAGGTGCTGCGTGGAGGCAGAGAGAGGGGTCCACAGTTTTCCAGGATGCCCTGGGACATGAGATCCAAGCACAAGTCAGAATGGCACAAGACTCGCTGTGTGGATGTGCCAGCAGCTCTGCCTACAGAAGCCTGTGCCTTTGCTGGCAGAAACAAGTGTGTAAATAAGTTCTTCCTGATGGCCCTGACTTCTTCACAGAAAATTATGTTTGCAGATTGGTATTTTAATTATAAGAAAATGCTTGATATTTTAGGGTAAAAGAACATATAGGTAAATGATTGAAACATCCATGAAAAAATTTTTGAAAAACATAAAATTTAGATGATTTTGGCTATACACTTTGGACAAGTTAAGAATAAATAAACATTATTATTTTCATCTTATACTTTATCCTCTTCTAATGTATATATTTTTAAAAAAAACTGCTTTGTGTGAGGATAACATAATTACAATGTCCCATGTAATAGTATATCAGATTTTATAAGGAATATAAAATAAGCACAGGGACCACTTTTCTTTCATTCTCCTCCTTCCATCTGAGGACATATGCACTCCATGATGCTAAAGGAGGGCTATTTTTCATGGACACCCTTAGGAGATTTACTTAAATTCAGAGAATTACTTCTCAAAGTCAGTTGAAAGCAAGTTTTGTTTAAACATTCTGCCTTATCCAATATAAAGTGCAGGCGTGTGGTGGGGTGGAGGACTATACACAGGTACATAATAACATTTTAAAAATCTATATATTGCTTGAATCTCAGATACATCATAACTCAGCTTTAAAAAAAATGCAATGGCATGTCTCCGGAGGTTAATTCTTGTGAAGAAAGAAATAGGAACCTTGGGCAAGGTCAGAAAATTCCTCCTTAACACGTTTCTGCCCCTGCCCCTGGGTTTGGTCCCTGCATGACCCGTGGTGGTGCTGAAAGTCCACTGCAGCCCAGCCCCCTCCTGGGCCCTGCAGGGGAAGTTTGTGCCTGGGCTCACGCAGACTTTCTCTCACTGTGTGTCTTCCACAGTAACACATGGCTATGTCCTCAACTGTCAGGCTGATCAGCATTAAATAAACTTCATTCTTGGAAGTTTCTCTGCTGATGCCCATATGGGATTTAAAGTTGGGTTATAGTATGTGTTTCCATTGTATTCTATTAAATGGACCAACTCCACCACCTTTCCTGGAGACTGACGGATACAGCTCATATCATTGTTGGTTAAAGAGAATCCTGAGACAGAGCAGGTGAGGGACAGGGTCTGTGATGGTTTCACCAGGCCAGGACCCGACTCCTTCAGCTGCACCAAAACAGGACACCTGAGGACAAGGAGAAGCAGAGAAAGGCACAGGCTCAGAGGCAGCATGCACATTACCTTCATATCTGAATCCTGAGACACTCAGAGCTGGGAGCTGTCACCAGAAAGAGGAAGAACCACAAGGATTTCATGTTCTTTTCGGTGAGGCCCATGATGCCCATAAAATATCTTCAAGACTGGCAGAAACTTCATTTAAGTAAATGAGGATGATGGTTTCATCTGTCTGCCCATGTGGTAATTTACACTTGGGAGATAACTATGTTTACAAAATGGAAGGTGATGAAAGGAGGTCCAAGTCTTAGGGCATCCCTGGCAGGGGGGTGCTGGCTGATCCCCCAGGGGACAGAATCCTCACCCTGGGGTATACCATTTCCAAACCCAATTTCCTCTACTTCCAAGCCAGAAATGTATTGAATGAGCTAATCAGGGAGCCCCATATGACAAAGGATCAAGGATGGCTTTGTTAATATGGTAACTGTGGAGCTACCCCAAGGGATGACATATTTATATATATATATATATAAATTCCCTAACAAATTTGGTTTTGACAGTTTCTGTTTGTTTTTTAATCTCTGTGCCGGGATGGGCATTTTGAGTTGCTTTCTTATAAATTTTTTGATGGTTCATGTGGAGTGTGAATTCATAGAAGGATATCAGAGCAGTTAGATATTACCATGATGTTATTTTCAGCTTATTAAATGGCTCTCTCATAGAGTTAGCATTATCTGGAAGGGTCCAAGGCTTGCTGACCTAGCTCCATGCTAATTTATGCTGCTCCATGTGTCCTCTGCTGGTCATAACCTAGACTTCCCACCCCAAATTGCAGTCCTATAAATCTCCTTTTTCCTCAGGATCTGCTAGCACTTATGCCTAGTATGGCAGGATGGGAGACACTGTGCTTTTGAGTGCCCCCTCAAATAGGAAAATCTATTGTTGGTTGACAGTGACACTGCATCATTGAGCAACACTAGCTACATAAGGAATGGCTTGTCATGGCACTACAGTAGAAGCCTACAATACAGGAGGTAATCATCCCTTTTCAGGAGCTGTGACTCATGAGTGAGGTGGCTGGGACTGAAAATATGTGGGACTAAGGGAGGGAAGCAAGCCAGACCAAAAGGACAAATACTGTATGATGAAACTATTATGAAATAAATATATTGTGTAAACTCATGAAGTTAATAATTAGAATATAAGTCACCAGAAAATAGAATGATGCCAGAGAAATGAAAGCTGAGGGGTAACCTGGGCATAATTGGTAAAAAGGTTGTTTAATTTTTGGAAATGAATAGAAAAGGTGAAAGCACAGCATAGTGTTTGTAACTAGGAGTACTATTATATGGGTATGACTGTGGTTGAAAGGGAAAGTCTAAGATCATGTATGTTACTGGAAGGAAAACTAAAAAGTAAAACCTCACATGAAATATGAATGTGAGTAATATATAATATATGATTGTTTTCTGTGAAGATGAACAAATGTATGTTCAGGTTACAAGATGTTAATATCAGGCAAAAAAAAAAAACAAAAAAACAACAACCCATATAATGCTAAGTGAAAGAATCCAGAAACAAAATACTACATATTGTATGATTCCATTTATACAGAATGTGATTATAAATCAATTTACAAATATGGAATTAGATTAGTGTTTATGTAAGGCAGGAGAAAGATAGAGGGATTGAAAGTTGCCTGCTAAGGGGTGTGGAGTTTTCTTTTTGGAATAATGAAATTGTTACAAAATTTTTGTAGTGGTGAATGCATAACACTGTGATTATTCCAAAAGCCATTGATTGTACACTATGGATAGAATGTATGTTATGTGAATATGTCTCGATAAAACTGCTTTAAAATAAAAAAAAAAGAATCATTGTACCTTCCAGGTTATCACCCTCTTATTCTTCCTCCTCCCATTCAACCCTAATCAACCAACAATATACTTTGTGTCCCTATAGGTTTCCTTATTCTGGACTTTGATATTAAAGGAATCAATAAGTATTTGGCCATTTGGACTGGATCCTTTAACTTAGTATACTGTTCCCAAGGTCCATCCATGCTGTAGCAAGTAGCAATACTTTATTCCATTTATTTTTAAGTATTATGATAATAGGTACAAAACAGATTTTCAACTTTAAATATTTTCATGTATACAATTGAGCAATCTTAATTATATTTAAAATTTTGTGCCTCAATAACCATAAACATTTCCACAATAATTTCATCACCTCAAACAGAAACACTATTTCCATTCAGCACTTCCCCTGAAACTGACAATCTCTAATCTGCTTCCTCTCTCTATGAATTTTCTATTCTTATATATTTCATATAAATGAAATAATACATTTTTCCTTTTATATTTTCCCTATTTAACTGAATATCATTATCAAGGTTCAAGCATGTTGTAGCATTCATTAGAACTTCATCCTTCTTTACAACTGAAATATATCCTCTTGTGTGTGTATGCCACATTTTCTTTATCCTTTTGTCAGTTGATAGAAACAGGCACTGCTCCCACCTTTTAGCTATTGTGAATAATGCAACTAGTAACATTGGTGTACAAATGTAGATTTGAATTCCTCTGTGCAATAATTTTTGATATACACATACAAGTGGAATTCAGGGAACATGACTTAATTTTCTATGTGTGCCACTGCAGCGTCTTACTTTGGATAAACCACCTGACTCAACCCTGAACAGTGAAGTAGTTAATAAGAAGCTTTCCAGCTCTAGGGGATGAATTTCCCCAGAGCCCAAACCTACATCTGAGACCAACATGGATACCACTCACACAGGTCATCCAGAAACTACAGTTTATCCCAATTGATAAGATAAACCTCCAAAATGCCCTATACCAGTCTGCAGACATCCAGACACTATAGTCAGGGCAGAAGGCTCAGGTGTTTGGTGCCTTGCCGGTGGGCCCTGCTTCAGAAGTTATGCTTCCCAGAGTGAGAGTTGGACTCAGTTGTGGTTTCCTACACATGACTCTTCTGCCCCTTCTACTGAAATCTATAATTAGTACTAGAGTTTGTAGATGTACATACAAGAAACAGAAATCTTTGGGCTGTCCATGTGCCAGCTGGGCCCTGAATATCATTAGGGTTGTGACATCTACTCTGCAGGTCATTGGTCACACCCAGGACAACTAACATGGAGGCAATGATGGACAGCTACCATACCAAGGAACCAAGAGAGTCTACAACTGCAAGAAAGAAAGTCCCATCCATTGGCCCTATCAGATCACAGACCCTCTCAATTAAAGGTAGAGCGGATATCACCATCCCAGAATCCTCAGGATTGGGAATGAACTATGGAATAAAGTAGACTTACTGGTATTCTACTATAGACTTATGATGAATCTAGCAATGAAAGAAATTATATTATTGATATGTAGGCAGTGGCAACTGGACATTCTGAGCATAGGGAGAGGGAAAAAGAGGTATAACAGTGGGGCACATTTGGGACTTGGGAATTGTCCTGAATGACATTGCGACAACAGATACAGGCCCTTATAAATCTTGTTATAACCTACAGAATTGGGTGGGAGAGAGTATAAACTACAATGTAAACTTTAATTCATGCTTAGTGGCAATGCTCCAAAATGTGTTCAAATGCAATGAATTTACCACCCTAATGAAGGATGTTGTTAATGTGGGAAAATGTGGGAGGTGTAGAGAACAGGACACATGGGAATTCCCTATAATTTTTTTTTCACTTTTTTTATTGTGGGTAAAAATCAAAATTTTCCCAACACAAACCAATATTTGTAAAATAATATATAAATATATATGCATATATTTGCATTTGCTTACATAAATGTTAATATATATATGTATTTTTAAAAGATACTTATATTAAATAAAGTTACACAAAAATTACAGGGATTCACATGATCTCCACCTCCCATACCTCCCATAACATCTCATATAAACATTTTTCATAACGGTGGCACATCACCTGCAATGGATATACATATCCTGGGGCTTTGCCACTAAGCATAGACCACAGTTCATATCATAGACCACACTCTCTCCCACACAGTTCTGCATGGAATATACTGATGTAATATGGCCTATATCCATCACTGCAGCATCATTCAGGACAAACCCCAAACCTTGAAAAAGCCCCTGCATTAAAACTACCTTTCCCCTCCCCACCGCAAAAGTGTCTAATGGCCACTGGCTCTACCTCATTGTTATAACTTCTTCCATTGCTTGATTTACATATGTCTACAATAGAATTACAGTAAGACCACTCTAATCCATAGCTCTTCCCCCAATCCTGAGGGGACAGGAATGGTGATGTCCACTCCACCTCCAAGTAAGAGTGGGCTTATATCCCATGGATACTGTGGATGGGATTATCCTGCATTCAGCTGCAAGCACTCTCCATTCCTGGGATGGCCATTGTCCATCATTGTCACCTCACCAGGTGACTTGGGTGAGTACATTGAGCTGTAGAGTAGGAGTTGCAGCTCCACTGAGATCCCAGGCACAGCTGGCACATAGACAGGCCAGAGGCTCCAGTCTCTGGAAGTACAACAACAAACTTCACCCTCACATATGGGTTTGAATAGAAGGGACTGATGGACCATGTGCAGGGAGGACTTATTTGAGTCCAACTCTGTCACTCTCAGGAGCACAGATTTCAAAGTAGAGCTCACTGTAAGGCATCAATTTCTGGAGCTATCCCCCCTTATATAGGACCTGGGTGTCTCCAGAGCCCTCCAGAGTCTCTCTGTGTGGGGTGATATCCACTTTGGTGTTCTGTGAGATCCTACTGAGATGTGCATAAATGTAACCTCTGGGATGATCTCCCGACTCTCTTTGAAGTCTCTTAACCACATTAACTCGTTTGTCTTTACCTTTTCCCCCTTTTATTCAAGTTTTTTTTCCAGTCATGTTTCCAGGTGGCACTTGGTATTAATCCCTCATTGCCAGGGAGGCTCATCCCTGGGAGTCATGTCCCATGTTCGGGGTAAGTTAATGCATTCATATGCTGAGTTTGGCTTAGAGAGAGGCCACATTTGAGCAACAAGGAGGGTCTCTGATAGCAACCCTTAGGCACCCCATAACAGTAGGCCAAGTTTCAATTACAAAAGCAAAGACTCATAAGGCTAGTCATCAATAACAAGAACCCAACAGTGGGCCATCCTCTTTTGCCAGACACTACCCCTGCCATCACTGGACTGCTGCTGCTCCCTTGGAGAATGTGGCAGAGCTCTCCAGGCTGGAAATTCAGTATTGCCTCATTTATTGAGTGATTGTCTACCCACCATGACTATGTCCCATCCCTCGATCATTTGGACAATGTTATATATCTTTCGTGTATATTCAGATGAACTTACTCTCATGAATTCCACATCCCAGACACACCCCACCAATGGTCCTCTGTAGACCCATTGTAACCCTTCTGTGATCTGAACCTTCCTTGATGATGAAGCCCATATACTAACCAAATACAATTAATAGGAAAGTGAAATAATAATGATAAGCTTAAATGCAAGAGATAAAATACAAGGAACTCAGAAAAAAAAGAACTAAAAATAAAATATTATTAATGGATTGGTCCATTCAAAAAAAGAAAATGGGAAAAAACAAAAAAAATTTTTTAATTATGTTTTTTCTCCTTTTTTCACTGCATTTGCAGATATCCAGTATGTACCATGACACATTTGCCCTCTCATTCCCCAGTGTCTCCCAAATTTTCATTTAGTTTTCAAAGAAGATTTAGGTCACAGCAAAGTCACACATTGAATATTAGAGATTCCCATGTACCCAACCTCTCTCCCCCTTCCCCACCCCATATTAAAACCTCTTTTTTTTTCTTGATGTTAGCATTATTATAACTGTTATACAGATAGTGAGACATAGCTACTAAACATTATCAATGGTTTACAGTATGGTTTACAATTTAGACTGTACAGTTTAATAATTTTTGTTGATATTTACCATGTCCTTTGTCCATTACTGTAAGGTAATGAAAAACATTTCCCATGACTACTAGATACCCCGTTTGATCTTTTCTCTTCCTTCCTCCCCATCCCCCTGGGGCATATGACACTCCCCTGTCTTAACTCATGGGCTGACAAGATTCATAATTACATGCCTTGGGTATTCTAACCTGCCCTTTCCCCTGTAATTTTCATGTGACATTTGTATAAACTAAGTGTCTTTTAAAAATAGAATATAAATTTTAAAAAATTTATATGCCCTATACCCCCAATAACTTTTCATGCATTCACTGTAAACTAATCAAACCTTGAATCCCATGGGAAATCTACTAACATCCAACACTGGATCCCAATTAAAGTATAACCCATTTGTTCCATAATTCTCTGCTTGTTTGCTACAACTTGCAGACTGAACCCCCTAAGATAATTGAATTTCCTGGCTGTAACTCATGATTTTCCCCTCTCTCTGGGACCTGTGAGTAGCAAATTATCTTTTCTCATGCAGTATGAACTCAGATTTCCATTGTGTTCAACTGGCTTCCACCTGAACCCAAATTTAAGATCCAACTTAACCAATTTGAAACAAATATCTCAGAAAGCATGGTGTGTTGGCCATGACCATGGGAAATGAGGCATAATGGCTTTTGGCTGCTGTTAGCTTACTAACTTGACCTCTACAGAGCTAAAACTGGGAAAGTCCCATGGCTTCACAACCTATGTCCATGTTATGTTGTGCTGCTTCCTGTTTACTATGTGTGGTGATGCCTAGACTTCCCACCCCAAATTGGCAGTACTATAGATCTACTTTTTCCTCAGGATCTGCTAATTCCTATCCCTAGTATGGCAAGAGGGCAAACTTTGTGGTTGTGAATGCTCCTCAGGAAGGGAAAACCTATTATTGTCTGACATTACACTGCATCACTGAAAAACATTGGCTATATACGGAAGGGCTGGCCATGGCCCTACAGTAGAAGCCTGCAAAACAGGAAATAGGAACCCCTTTTCAGGAGCTGTGACTCATGAGTGAGGTGGATGGGACTGAGGGCATGATGGACTAAGGTAGTGTGATAGATCTTTCACCACCTTGTCCACAGCAGTTGGGATACTGCTGTGGGAGACTCTAACCCCTGAGTCTGTGGCCCATGTGTGTGGGTCTTACACTAGTAGCCTGAGGGGCCCCACTCCACTGGGAGCATAATAGCTCCCCACAAGCAATTGTGATGCAAGGGTCTACAATTATTATTTTGCTTCTGTCTCCATATTGTTGTTCTTTCTTCCCTGAATGTATGATTAGAGAGGCTCTAAATATCTGGTAAGAGGTATGTAAGAAACTCTTGTGCCACAAAAAGGGTGCCTGAGCATATTGTACTAGCACCACCTAAGACACCAGGGTATGTTCCTAAGTTTCTTGAGACATGTAAGACTCAAGTGAAATATTCATGGGCTCTACTCAGGGCTGCTGCATATTAGAATGACAAAGACCTGATGTTGGACTCTTGACATCTGGAAAATGACTAATGATCTCACTAGAATCATGCCAATAAAAACAATCCCAGAGTCCCATGAGGTCATTTGGGATTCCCTAGAAAGAGAAACAGTTGCCTATGAGTCCAGTCAATAGGAAAAACAAATCTTTCCCATCACCACAAATACCAACAAGCAGGACCCTAATGTGGAAGCTCAAATTGGAAAGACTGAGAATTTCTATTTGATTAAATATTTGAAACAATTTAAATGTTATTTTTTGCTGAATGGGACATGAAAGAAGCGGCAGACTGATGAGAGACTTAAGTTTGTATTGGAGTTGTCACTCTCATTCAAAAAATGAAACAGTTGACTAGTAACAGTAAATACTAGAAGGCTATTGACTTAAATATTTATAATATAAAGAAGAAAATAAAGACACTATCCATAGTGGATATAACTGCCAAAGCAGATGTTCACTGGCAGACAATTAATGAGTCCCAATTGTTACTTTAAAAGATTGAGATGATGCAACGAGTCAAACATTTCTTTGAGCAGTCAATCAAAAGAGACCCAGAGTTTAACTTCCAAAATGTGGAGGCCTCACTTTGAGATTAAACATTGGAAAATATTTGTACAGGGAGTCCCAAACTTTCAATTTAATGGTGAGAAATGGTCAAAATTTGGCAAGGCTCAAAATGTCCATGTGGTGGAGCCATTGGCAGGACATAAGTGGGAGTCACATCAGAGTCACAGATCCTTGCCTATGAGGCCCAGGGTGCCATCCTACTGTCGGGCACTTGGCCCATGCACTGGAGAGCCTAGCTTTCATCTGCATATCAAACAACCATCCCCAGCCACTTAGGAATTGTGACAATTAGAACAAATCTAATTGCACAGCTACCCCTAGTGGTGCTCTAAACTCATCACCTGCAGTAAGAACAAATTCTTACCTCCATGTCAAATGGAACTGTCCCTGCCAATCAAGGCAATAAACCTGCACTATTGCATGAAACAAAGTTCTGTGGAGCTTTGGACTGTAATCCAAGATCATCTCGCCAAAGAATGAATCATTATACCTACCTTCTCCCCAGACAATAGCCCATTTATCCAGCCCTTAAATCTTCACAATTAACCATTAATTATACCAAAATTAATGCACAAATCATGGCCATTTAAGCTCTTATTCCGACCATTATCTAATTATATGTATATATACACACACAAATACACACAAGCGCATAAGTAATAAAATAAATTTAAAAATTTTAGCTTCTACTGCCAAGATCTAAACAAACAATCTTTAATAAACTTAAAAACACTTTATGATATTGATTCTGACACTTTATAACTGTCAACTGACTACCAGGTTACTCTGAAGAAGTTCATTGAAAAACCTAGCCACACACACTCATCACTTACAGGGAGAATGGGCCATAGCTATAACCATAAAACACAAGGATCACCAAATTCTGTCAAATACATGGAAATCACCTGCTCTCTAAGGGAGAAGTGATTCCTAACACTTACAAACACAAGCCTCCTTCAGACACTAAGACAGTAGCAACTGCGATTGGGCATATTCATGTTTTACTTCTTAGCCTCTCTACCAGGTCCAGCCTTCTGTACCAAATTATCTTCTACAATGTAATTCCTCCTGCCACTTCATACAAGAATGTGGATACAGCTCAGGCATGCCAGACTGCGGCTTTCAACAGTGTTGTCAGCAAGGATTTGGGAACACCAGCTATTTCTGCACAGCAGAAGGCCTTCACCCATGCATACATTACTCTAAGTAGGGTGATCAGACCTAAGTAATGGTTGCATCCAGACATCCCTACCCCCGAGGGATAGCTAGAGAAGCCCCACATAGAATTTGACTTAAACCACCTTACTTAAAGTGATCTTGCCATTGAATTTTAATCACCTACTGTTCCATTTCCCCTGAGGTATTTACCCAATTATGGAAAGAGGTGTTAAAAAAAGCACATCTGCCTTTTTGTTGGGTGAGGGGGAATTTTAAAGCAATCCAATCACAAAGCATGACTTTGGGTAGAGAGTCTCATGATTTTTACTGGCTTGTAAGTCTCATGCTGTAGTCTCAGAATTGCAAGCAAAAGTGGTTGACAGATTGTATGTCAAATATTCACTGGTGAACAAACTGAAAAAATGACTGAGCAACTTGTCAGTTTCGGTGCATCAAGGGTTGTATCTCAATAGGTTACAGAAGAAGAATGCACAGCTAGGGCTAAAGGGACCACTCAGAGCTCAGATGTTCCAGGTGTTAGGACCTGGATATCTCTGGGGGAACATTATTCACCTACCAGTCTAACTTCTGATCCCAAAATATTTATTTACATACCACAGGCAATCTTAATTCATCACATCTCAACATCCTCAAAAGTCTCAACTCATTTTACCTTCAAGTCCAAAGTCCCATGTAAATGTCATCTGAACAAAAGTTACCAATATCACCATCCCAATCATCTTATTTATATATGAGTAGCACTCTGGTTTTGATCTACCTTGCAATGAAATATCTTTCTATATGTAGAGCTGACAAACTAGAAATCAAGTATCTTCTTGCAAAATACATTCAAGGCCCTGGGCCTAATTCCCAGAGAAGCTGCCAGTCCACAAAGAAAGAGAGAGAGAGTGGTGATGGTACAAAATTAGTTTGTGAATTCTTTGGAACCCCATCTTCAAAGGCAAACATATCTCTTCTGCTTCTCTCTCCTCTATCAGGAACAAAATCATTGAAGCCCTTAAAACCTTCTTCTTCCTATCAGCATTCTCTGAACAAGCTGAGAGGATGCTGGGACAGTACACACAGTATTCCATCCAATAGACTTCTGATCTGTATCGACATCCAAGCTAAGACCTTGTGAGCTGCATGAACTTGGGTGGTTCACTGGACACTTCCCCAGTCATTTCTCACCTGTAATGATCCAGCAGATACCCACCACCTGGCCATTTCTTCCCTGGCCTCTGGCATTTGAAAGAGGTCATCAGAGCCCTCAACTCCCTGATAACCTCTTCCACCAGCAGAATTCCCCAATGTTCTTATATCATAGTTCCTTGTGGCCATTGGTGCTATTACCTTAAAAATAATTAAATATATCCCAACTTCCTGTGAAAAATATATGGCAGAGGGAATAAATTAAAAGACATATTTATAGTATACATTTATAAACAGTGGTTGTTCAATATTACACAGAGTTCTGAAACTCAGATGCTCAGGCTTTGAAATGGAGAGTGATACTAATGTCACAGTTGAACCTCAGTGAGGACAGGGCTGAATCTATCAAGAGTTCTGGAAACTCTATTGAAACTCCTCACAGGTCATATTAGTATAGTCTCAAGTCTACTACATTTTGAAATTCATATCTCTAAATACTCAAATACCAAAGACCTGCAGTACCTCCTTGGTAAAATTCCACCTGATGGACATCCTGTGACTCCCATAGCTCAATCAATGGAAAGAACAGGTCACTTCAGTCCAGGATTGGAGAAGACTGTACCCTGACAAATAGCTCCCTCCCTTCCTGTTCATTGTTTCCCCACCCAAATCCTGCCCCAGTCTCAACCTACAGCTCAGAGCTTTTAGACCCCACAGCCATACTACACAGGTGCAGCTTTCAGTCAAAGTCCTTTTCCAGGTAACAAGTGAGGCAGGTGAAACTGAGCCCATCCTGGGGCAGAGGCCAGCTTGTTAGTGCATAAACAAAGTTTAAGACCTGCCATGTGCCACATTTATCTTTTCATTGCTCTCTGGACAATTCAGCACCTTCCTCAGAGGTGATAGCTGAGGGAGCATTCCAGAGCTTCTGATGACAGCTGAGGCTCTGATCACCTTGTGAGACATCATCTTCCAGTGAAATTGGGTGAGATTTCTAATTCCATCAGTCTAGCTGTCCCTGTCAGGAACAGCCTGGTGTGTGTTTGAAATATCTACAACCTAAATTAGTGCAGAAGCTCCATCCAAGATGGTGAGAACAAGGTGAGGCACCTGAATGATGTACCTAAGTTCACAGCAGGTTGTCTCCTCTTTCTGCTCCTGATCTCCTTAGGTCATGGGGCTCCATACAGTGGTGGGAAGCTAAGTCTGGTGACCAAAAACTCTGAATGGCCTGGAAGAGGAGGGATATACATGTTCACATTCTGAGAAAATAAATTGAGTCTTTAATTTTCAATTCTTATAAAATTATCCTGCCATAGAAATATCTTATGGTGACTAAACAATCATACAAAATCCACTTTTATTATTACTGTTATTATTATTATTGTTATACTTTGCCTGGGCAAGTCAGGACAGAGAATTAAATCCTGAGAATTAACTGCACAGGGTCAAAGTGTCAGTTGAATGAAAGTTGGTTCAAAATTGCAGCCAAATCAGAAGAACAATATGAGGAAAACTAACATATGATATATGAGTGTGTGTATACAATGTAATACAATACAATATAATAGAATATGTAATATTATAAAGATGTAATGTCATTACAAATATGTTTTCTGTGTTTGAAACTTGGAAATATCATGGTATTATTCAGAATAGACATAATGGATAATCCCTAGTGATTAAATGTTTTTAAGCAATAAGAGGAAACCTTATCTCACTGGAGGACCAACCTCCTTCTCAAAATCTTCCTTGAACCTGAGTCTGGGGTTGGTCCCTCTTCTGAGTGTTCCTGAGCACAACTTGCAGCCCAGGCCCCTCCTGCAAGTAGAAGTTTCTGTCTTGACTCACACTAATTTCCCCTCACTGTGTCTCTCACCTAGTAATACATGGCCATGTCTTCAACAGTCTCAGAGCTCAGCTGCAAAGAAAAGAGTTCCTTGGATGTGTCTTTCAAGGAGGAGAATGAGCTCTTGAAGGAATGTCGTACATGTTCCCATTACGGCATATTGCTGTCAACAGCTGCAGCCCCTTTCCTGGGAGCTGGTAGATCTAATGTTAAAATAACCATTGGTTGTTACAGAGAATCAAGAGACAGAGCAGTTGAGACAAATGATACGGAGGAGCTTTACCACTCCTGGGCCTGACTCCTGCAGCTGCACCTGGGAAAGAACACCTGGGTAAAAGGAGAACCACAGTGAATCCTGGGCTCAGAGGCATCACCCCAATTACCTTCATATCCAAATCATGAGATACTCACATCTGGGAGCTGCTGCCAGAAAGAGAAATGTCCCAAAGGGGTTAACATTCCAGTTGCTGAAGCCCATGTCTTACAGACAGTATATTTTCTGGTTGAGGAGGATCCTAAACTTAAGTCCATGTGTGAAGTGCTTTCATCAGTTGATCTATATGGCAATTTGTATGAAGGGGTACTTTAAGAAGTAAAGGTTAAAGGAGTCATGGGAGTCCCCTTTCTATGGGGCTCCTGTGGGAGGAGGCTGCTGCCTGGCCCTTAGTACAACACAGCCACCTTCATGGGGTCTCACTTATCTAAGTACAGGGTTTTCTTTATTCAGGCCATGGAAATTGCTGAAGGAGTTGATATGGGACCCAGATGCAGCCAAGGAACAAAGAATCCTATGGAAATATAGTCAGTGTGCCTCTACTCTCATGGATATACTTAAGAAATACTCAACACAAATACAGGGACTTCTAATACCCCCAATAAATGTCCTGATCCATTTATCTCCTCTGTTAGCTGATTTCTGTTGGATATAATAAACTGTTGGAGCAGTAGCCAAATGTACAACACATTAAATTCAGACAAACTGCATGCAATCCAAATGTACCAAAATTATTAATGACATTGTTTGACTCACTTAACTTTCGGGAGCATTTCATCTTATGAAAGGGCTATTATACACTGTATATTTTAAAAATTACTGTAGAGTTGAAATTGTTCAAGTAACTCCTCTTGAAGTTTATTTTTAGCAGAAAGTAGACATTTCTGTACAGTTGATAATCACTTCTAGCAGTCTCCTAAACCTGAACCTCAGGACTCTCTCCTTTAGGAAGAACTTTAGGGAACATAAATCCTTGTGTGAGTGACAATCACAGACAGTCAGTGGAAAGTCCTCAGCTCACCCATATGTTGGATTGTGTTTTCTGTTGAATTCTGACTCCCAAAACACATGTTTAAGACCTATTCCTGGACCTGTGAATGAGGCCTTATTTGGAAATGGGTTCTTTGAAGATGTTTTTAATTAAGATGAGCCAAGGTGGATTGGATTGGACCCTATCCTGTCATGACTGCTGTACTTAGAGAAGGAAATGTATGAACACAGAAAGACAGGCTCAAGGAGGACACCTGTGATGACTGAATTAGGAATTGGTGCCCAAGTAGTTCAAGAAATACCCCAATGGTTAGGAGGAAGATAGGAAAGATTCTCTTGTACAGACTTCAGATGTATAGCCCCCAGAAATATATATTTGAATTGAGAAAATATGTTTGTAATGCATTAAGTTATCTAATTTGTGAAACTCCATTACAGAAGACCTAGAAATCCATTTAAGAATTATTTCCAGAGAAGAACAATTCCTACTTTCTTTGCCTATTTCACTGAATTTTCAATTCACTGCAAATGGTTCCCACTATCTGGGAAATAACAAGAAATTCCTGGTCAATATACCCACACAGTGAAAGGCTTGCAGAATGGAAGAGCTCATAAAGGATAGAGGGAAACTACTTTCCCAGGAGTCAGACCTCCTGAAAAATGGCCTGGAGCTGCCCTCTTGAGGCCTGGGACACTGAATCCTGGGATCATGGCTGAGATCCTAGAAATCAATAGTGGGAGTGAGCCCAACACAGCTCCATCCCTTACTGCCCTGTGACTAAGAGGATGTGATCTCAAAACTATGAGATTCAGTCTGACAAGAAACAACCTGGTCATCACTGCAGAAATTTTGTATGTGAACTTTATTGTTGGGAACAAGAGATGTTTGCTGTTATTACTGTTATTTTATAATTGCCTTGGGGACCAAAATGTGGAATCTGAGAGCTCTCACCTCTGACCATCACAAATGCACAATGGACCCTGCTCTTGTCCTGTCCTTGACATGTCACACATGTGACTGGGGCAGGTCAAACTGCTAAGCCTCATTGTCCCCACCAGTGCCTTTACTGATTTAGATCCTACTGTTTCTGAAAACCCCTTTTTACCTTATCATTTCAGGAGCACAGCCTTGAATGCACCATACTGCAACTGGCTATTCAATATTAGTCAAGTGAATTTCCTAAAAAATAATCTGAATTCGTGAAAGTAGTTAATAGGGAAAGCCATCAGATGTAGAATGAGAAAGAATAATAGTCCAAATCTGAACCTTCTATTTAAGAACAGGAAATGTGGGTGCACCTGCTATGGAAACGGAGAGGGGAAGGAATGACATCCAACATCCAGAACAAGGTGTGCCCACTACTCACCAAATGGTAACATAGGGTTACACAGATGAGGACTTCAGAGTTTAGTGTTCTGGCCTTTGGCAGCTGATAGAATGGAAGAAGAAAGTATAAGTTCTTGCACACAGAGAACAAAATCCAATAGATTTGAACATGTTTCTGTGGGTGCAGAGGAGTTGTTGGCATGTGCTCAACCAAAGGAAAGAAAAAATAGATTTAGGCACTTGTGTACATTATTAAACAAATCTGTGTCTGGACATCAGCATTAGATGTCTCTCAATGCTAGTGTGAAGAACCAACAGAAATTACTAATTTGCAATAGAGAATAAAGGTAAATATTTAAGTGAGATACATTTGAAGGTTACCCCACAGGAAGACACTGGAGGAAGTCAGCACCAGGTTCAGAGTGAGAAGGATAAGATATTGGTGGGATTCATGTTAGGAAGATGGGGAAGGGCCATCTCATGGCTGATTTTTATTTTCTGGGTAAAATGTGGAGAATAATAACTAAGAATGGAATGTGGACTTACGGAAAGTTGAGTCTATATGTGTAAGGATAATGGATGGCCATTGTATTAGTCAGCCAAAGGGGTGCTAATGCAAAATACCAGAAATTGGTTGGTCTTTATAAAGGGTAATTATTTGGGGTAGAAGTCCACAGTTACCAAGCCATAAAGTGTAAGTTTCTTCCCTCAGCAAAAGTCCATTGCCAAGTGTTGGAACAAGACAGCTGCCAAAGTTTGCCAGGGTTCAGCCTTCTTGTGTTCCTCTCTTCCTGGGTCTGAATTTCTCTCTGGGCATTGCTCCTGTTTCCTCCACAAGGCAAGCTCTTAAATCTGTATCCCAGGGCCTTCTTTCCTTCCTCACCAGAACTCCAACATCAAAACTGCTCCAAACTTTTCCAACACTGATATTTGCCAGGCTTTTTATATTTGATTTCCCCACCCACCAAGAGGTGGGGTTCAATGTCCTACTGATGAGGCCAAGTTAATGCCCTCATCATTACTTATCCATGCCCAGATTAGTAGACCAGTTGACAAGCATGATCCAATATCTATTTTTGGAATTCACAATTGCCAAACTGCAACACTCCACCCTCTGAATTCAAAAAATACATTACAATAGTCAAAAAACCTTAAATCAGTGACAATGCAAGTTCACAATCAATATCATAATAATTTTAAAGAAATACAGTTTTTCTTCAGGGAAAATTTCATCTGCTGTAAACCTCTAAACTTACAAAATGATTTAACTGCATCCAATATACATATGGAAAGATAAAGGATAAACACTTTATTTACCATAGGAGAAATTGGGAGGTTAAACATGAGTCATGGGTCTTCTACATTTCATTAAACAGACAGGGCATTCTCCATTCGATTTCAAAGTCTGAGAGACATTCTTATGATGATGGTTTCTTCTCATTAGGGCTACATGGGGACGCACTCTTTCCACAGGCTTGCCCAGTAGCCATTTTCTTGGTTCCACCCTCATCAAGCATCTGAGTGTTGACCAAGCTCTAGACCTCACCCTCCAAGAGGGTTGGGGTTATTGCCACACTTTACCTAATCTTTCGGTTAGAGTCTTTGCCCCCCTAGTACCATGCAGTGAAGACAACATTCCCCTTAACATCTGGCATGCAGGGTCAACATACTCAGAGCAATGAGTTGACCACTTGGCCTTCTCCAACCATTGGCACACAGGCTCAAAGTTTTCAGAACAATGAGTTGACCACCTGCCCTTCCCTAATCCATGGGTGATAGGAACATCTTCTCAGACCTGTCAGGTGCTGAACTTAACCTCCCTAATCTTTGAGGAATGTGCTCCACCCTCCCTGTACCCTGGGGTGGCAAAACTCTTCCATGACATTGGGTGGGAGGATCCACCCTCTTCAACTGCTGGGGCAAACTCACACTCTCTGCACACAAGCGTGGAGCTCCTCTCTTGGCCCAAAGTGATGTCTTGATTCCAGATATCAGCTTCCATGGTTTTCTCCTTAAAGCTGTATCTTTTCAATATTTCATTTCCATGTACTTTTTAGTCCAAGTGAACAGTGGTTTTGTTCATACAGTGCTTTCAAAAACCTTGTTGGTTTAGCATGAAAGAAGCAGAGGTACAAGCCATCAGGCAGTAAGATTTTCCACAAGTCTTTCTGAGAAAACTGCATTTTCAATCCTGATTTACAGGTTTCAGGTTTAGCTAAGTCTTCAAATGGGGCACTTTCACCTGAGAACTTGATTTCTAGAGGCTTGAAATTTCCATAATTAGTTTCTGTTTTCTTTATCCCCATGAGTTCAGTCCTTAGTGTATTTTGCTCATCCAGTGTTTTGCTATAAGCTACAAGGAGAAGCCAAAGCACACTATCCCTCTTTACTATGGAAAGTTCTTCAGTTAAATGCTCATGCTTGCTATTTCCAAATTCTGTCTTCCACATAACACCAGAAGTTCTTCTTGCTAAGTTCTCTGCAACTTTATTACACAGATCATCTTTCCTCCAGTTTCCAATAATAGTTTCATCATTTATTGTAAAGCATCATAAAAAGTCAATTTAGCATCCATATTGCTATCAACAGTTTTTTCAAAGTGATCTAGGCCTTTTACATCAAGCATTTCACAATTCCTCCAAAAAACACCCCTTACCCATGTATAAAACCATTCCAACATTTTGGTAATTGCAAAAGCATTACACCACTCCTGGTACCAAATTCTGTATTAGTCAGCCAAAGGGGTGATGATGCAAAATACCAGAAATTGGTCCTCTTTATAAAGGGTATTTATTTGGGGTAGAAGTCCACAGTTACCAGGCCATAAACATAAGTTTATTTCCTCACCAAAGACCATTGCCATGACTTGGAGCAAGACAGTGGCTGAAGCTTAACAGGGCTCAGGCTTCTTGGGTTCCTCTTTTCCTGGGGCTGCATTTCTCTCCAGGCTTAGCTCCACTGCTTCCTCCGCAAGGTCAGCTCCACAAGGTCAGCTCCACAAGGCCAGCTGTGAACTCTAAGGTGAATGGCTCATCTCTATCCTGGGACCTTCTTTCCTTCCTCACCAGAACTCCAATATCAAAACTGCTCTAACACTGTTCTTTGCCATGCCTTTTATATTTGATTACTCACCCACCAAAGGGTGGGGCTCAATGCCCTACTGATGTGGCCAAGTTAATGTCCTAACCATTACTTAATCATGCCCAGATTAGCAGACCAGTTTACAAGCAGGATCCAATATCTATTTTTGGAAATCATAATTGCCAAGCTGCAAAAGACATTTTTAAATAAGTTTTGAAAAATGAAGCATGATCTGTAAAGAGAAATGCAGCAATTATCAGATGACTAGTTTCTTCCAAAATTCATGACCCAATTAATTAAAAATTACCCCTGTCCTCTAGCTCTTCATTATTAAGACATCTATAAGAAATAGAAAACCCCTTCTAAGTGGGCCTCTTATTGCTCTTTTGAACTTCTAAAAATGAATAGAATATTACTAGACACATCAGCAGTCCTGGAAAAATTTTTATTTTTGATTCTAATGTGTAAAACATAAACCCAAAAATTGACAGTAACCTCCTCTCAGCTACCTCTGCACATATCCAGAGCTTTACCCTCTACTAATTGAAAGCCGCCTGCATCTCAGCTCCCCCCTGCATAGCGGTTCCAGATGGGCTCACAAGGAAATTCCCTTGCAGCATCTCTGGCTGGTTCCTTGTCTTCTGACTGCTTATCCAAAGTAAAATATGCTGTTGATACCATCTCTTGATATAATGAATTGTCTTTAGAAACTCACCATACTCTGCTGGGAGACAAAACAAGATTTCATGGAATCACCAGGGTCTCCTTCCTGAAGCCTGAAAGACACATTGACACAGATCCAGGCACAGCGAATCCAGAGATTTTCAGGGACTTTCTCTCATCTACTTTTTCTTCCTCTATTTGAAGGCCACATCAAAGAAAACCTATGCATACAGAACTTCTGGGCTGAAAGTCAATTCATACATCTAGTACCCTGATAACACATGCACATGCACACACATACATGCACAAACATGCCACACATGTACAGTTAATCAACACACATTCACACATATATCAATAATATATCAATAATACACATACTCATATGTGCATATAAATTCACACATATACACATATGCGCACCACACACAGACATGCATGCACACATTACACAAACACAGAGCTGCTATTCCAATAATAGATCCACATACACTACCAAGCACATAATCAGGTGCAAGCACACACACATGTACACACCTACATACATACACACACTTACCTGCTCACACACACCAACATGAGCACACCCACATAGGCATGCTCTGTCTTAATTTTGCCACCTAGAGAAGGAATTTATCATTTCCATATTTATCATATTCCAATAATAGATCCACATACACTACCAAGCACATAATCAGGTGCAAGCACACACACATATGTACACACCTACATACATACACACACTTACCTGCTCACACACACCAACATGAGCACACCCACATAGGCATGCTGTCTTAATTTTGCCACCTAGAGAAGGAAGGAATAAAAGAATCCCATGTTCTACTGGATAAATCCCATGTATCCCAAAGATGAGAAACCAAACTCTGAGTAGTAGTGGACTTAGTTGTCTCCCAGGAGCCCAGGGCATGATTTTCATGCGGGAAGAACTTTTTGTATAAAGATGGGAAGAGTCTATGGGTGTTCTCTCTTTCTTTGGGCACTTTAGTGACTTTCCAGGGAACTTCTGTGTTTACTGAACAATGGTCAATGAGCAAAGTTTTATGTAAATAAGCATAAAATTTATGACTTTGTATTGTATCTTCACCATGTTCACAAGAATTACATTCTTTTGAATAGGATTTTTGTCTCTAACCATGGTGAAATGTCCATGTTTTATTCATGGCAGTAAATAAATATGTGTTAAATGAGTGAACATATTAATGAATAAAATAGGCCTAATAACAAGAAACTGAGAAGAGCTAGAGATAATAAAGTATAATTTCTACATGACCTTTTTCTTGACCATCTCTCACAGACTAATCTCATCCAATTTGAACAGAGGGATGTGGTTGAGCAGAAGGAGCAGTTGAAATCACCAGGTGTAAGGAGACTGAAGCTGGCTCATTTCATCACTCTGTGCAATTCCAGGTCACATCTGCTTCTTTCTCAGGTTCCTGTGAAGCTTACAGATTCTTGGGCAAAATTATAAACCCTAGTGCAGTGGGTCTGAAGAAATGAGAAAAACAGGGCAGAAAGAAGAGTCCAGCATTCAGTGGGAATCTCTCTGCTTTCCAAGGAGGGGACCCAGAGGCTCAGATAGTAACCTCCTAAACCACTCACTGCAGGATCTGTCCACTGTGTTCCATGGGCAGGAGTGACTACTTAGCACACTTGTTCTGTGCTTCCCAGCAGGGAGAGATTTGTGTCTTCCCTCTTACCCTGGGGCCCCTGGTGTTTCTCAGCACAAAACTAAGCACACCTGTGTCCTCAAAGCTCAGAGGCTGCACCTGGCTTTGTAATGTCCTGGTAAGTCTGTTGTGAGACCCCGTGGCTCTTCTGTGGCTAATGTTCCCTCCACTGTTGATCCTGCCCATATACCCCAGCCTTGTCCCAGGAAGCTGGAATACAGAAAGTACAATGGAAAAAGAGCCAGTTATCTCATAGGTGATACTAGTATTCTAGAAGAGTGTCCTCACCCCTGAGCTGGATCCAGGAAGTGACCTGAGCCCTCACAGCCAGGAACAGGAATTCTCATCACCTAAACACAAGATACACCAGGGAGAGAGCTATTTCCCAGTCTAAGGCCCTGGATGGGGTGGAGGCAGATGGGAATGTCCTTGGCTTTCTAGGATGTCCTGCAAAGTGAGGTCCAAGCACAAGTCTAATACACACTGGGCTCCCTGGGAGGATGTCCTAGCAGTCTGACTGCAGAAACCTGTGGTTGTGCAGACAGGATTAAGTGTGTACATTACTTCTTCCTGATAACTTTGACTTCTTTATACAAAACTAGAAGTCTTCAGCTTGACATAGTCCTTATATGAAAATACTTGAGTAATTTAGGTTAAAAGAATATATAGATAAATGATTGACTATTACATGTTTGAAAATTAAAATAAAGAAACACATTAATTAAGTGTAAATGGTTTTGGGATGCTCTTTGGACAAGTGAAAACAACAAATATTTTGAGTCTTTCATTTTTATCTTATAATTTATCATCTTCTAATGTATACATTGAAAAATTGTGTTCTGTGTGACAGCATTATAACATCCCATGAAATAGCATCAGAATTTGTAAGGGATTTAAAATAAGCACTGGGACATCATCTTTGATGTCATGAAGCATGGAGAGAACAAACTGAAACATCTGGATGCTGTCCCTGAGGCCATGCCAGGGTTTCTCACTTTTTCCTTCCACCTGAGAACATAATACCTACCTGATGGAAGGAGAGGGCTACTTAGCATGAAGAATCTCAGAAGACTGGCCTAAGTTCAGGAAAAGAACTTCAAAAATTCAATTGAAACTAGCTTTACTTAAACTTTCCATCATAACCAGAATAAAAGGCAGAGGGAAGGGTGAAGAATATACACATGTATGAAATAACATTTTCTTTTAAATCTGTACTTTGCTTGAATCTTGGGTATATTAGAGCATTGCTTTAACAAGGTGCAATGGCAATTTCCTTTGGTTACATGTCATGGATCAAAAGGAGAGAACTCTAGGCATGGTTAGGAAACTTATCATCAGTGCCTGTCTGCACCTGCCCCTGGGGTGGTCCATGTGTCCCCCCTGGTGGTCCTAAGTGCCCTTTGCAGCCCAGCAAACTCCCATGCAAGGGAGGTTATTTTCTAGGCTCAAACTGATTTCCTCTCACAGTGTCACTTGCACAGTAATAAATGTCTGAGTCCTCAGCTTTCAGACTGCTCAATTTTAAATATACTTCATTCTTGGAGGTGTCCCTGGTGATGCTTATTTGGGACTGAAGAGTTGGGTTATAGCATGATCTTCCACTACTGTGTATGTCACCCACACACTCCAGCCCCTTTCCTGGAGACTGGAGGATCCAGCTCACATCACTCCTGGTTAAAGAGAATCCAGAGACAGTGTAGGTGAGAGACAGGGCCTGTTATGGCTTCACAAGGCCAGGTCCTGACTCCTGAAGCTGCACTTGGGACAGGACCCCTGAAGAAAAGGAAAACCACAGTGAGTCATGTGCTCAGATGCATCATCCCCATTACCTTCTTATATGAATCCCTGAGGCACTTACACCTGGAATATTCCACAAGAAAAAGGAAGGACCACAGGGGTTTCACATTCTTGTGTATGAGGTCCATGATGCCCAGGAAATATTTTCCAGATTGAAGAAAGACCTGAATTTAAGTAAATATGTGTGGTGTATTCATTTGTCTGCACAAATGAGTTTGCATTTGGGAGGTATCTGTATGTAAATTGAAAGATTGTCTCAGAGCCACCACCAGGAGTAAGATGTTGGCTGATCCCTCAGAGAATATTTTCCTCTCCCAGGGGTGCCCCATCACCAATCCCAATTTCCTGTACTTCCAAGCCAGAAATGTGATGAATGAGCTGGTCAGGGGGCCAGATATGGCCAAGGATTAAGGATGACTTTGGGAATATGTTCCCTGTGTCACTACTCCAAGGGATTCCATATATATAATATGTAAATTCCCTGACAAAGTTGTTTCTGGACGTTTCTGCTTTTTTTTTTTTTTCAATGTCTGTGGAAGGATGGACATTTGGATCTGCCTTCTCACAATTTTCTTGAAGTCATTACACAGCACTCATGTTACATGTGTCTTCATTGCAGGATGGCAGAACTGCTATGGCAGTTATTTTCTGTATGAACCCTTATCTCTGATGATCATGACTGCATAAGGGATACCTGAAATGCTCCTGCACCTGATATATTGCACTTGTGCAAATTTGACAGTTGAACCACCCTCAGGCTCAGTGTCTTCATCTTGCACATTGATAGATTTAGACCCACTTGCTTCTAAAAATACCATAGAGATTCTCACCTTATGAACTGACCTTGAATACAAGATATGGCTAATGGCTATGTAGTAATATTAGTGAATTGAATTAAAAATAAGAAAGATACAGGAGAGATATCACAAGCACTGCAAGGGGATGCATAGACCATTTTGAGAGGTAAACAGAACTAGATATGAACACTGAAGACTCCAATTTTCATGGCAAGATAATAGAATTAAGGACAATATCAGGATCCATGTGCCAAGGCATCCCACCCTCATGGAAGGTTGGGAAAGCAGGTGATGAGATAGAAGGAGAGTATCAGAGGAGGATACTTGAATGGGGCAAACTATAAACTCACAGTAGAAAAGATGAGACATTAGTGTAAATATTTTGTTGCTGCCCTGAGGACCATGAAGTCATGAACTGTACCAAATTCCTTAGAAGCTTGTGGCAGGAAAGCATAATTTTCATGGAGGAATTGGACTACCATCTCAGTAAAGACTTGAAAGATATATGGATATTCTTAATCATTGATGCTTTCAGAATTTCAAATAATTGTTTTGATGATAGAAGAGTGTGGATTACTGTATTAGCTTGGGAAGGAGGAAGAACAAAAGTCTGGAAAGACTATCCCTGGGGGATGTGCTGGTTTAGGAGTTTGCCAAAATATTGTTCATTGGCTATAGAGAGTTTTGTATTCAATTCTACCCATAGTATCCATGGCTTCACCATTGTTTTAACATTTGCTTTCTACTGGGAAGACAGTGAAAATTGTAGGTCTAGAGATTCCTCATGAAAGAAGGAAGAAGCAGTGATGTCAAACAGAAAGCAAGAAACATGGGTCTGTTCTTGGAAACAGGAATCAGATTTTCAACAAAGATGTCCCAGCAAAGTAAGCTCCAGGGAAACAGGTACCTTCAATTGAGCTCTAGTGGTGCTAATCCTTCACTATGTAATACGTACTTCACTTTTCCTTTCCCATTTTACAGATTGACAAATGACATGGATAGGACAGGCCTAGTTACATTTTCCCTGAGCCAGCCCCATCACTCTCCACTGAGTGCCATTTGCTTCAGCATGTTAGGTTATTGTCTATGTGGTCAATGTTTCATTGTCCCCAGTAGATTTTAGGTCACAAACCAGAGATTTCCCAGAGGCCACCTGGGAAGAAAGAATTTTCTGAGTTAAGCTTCAGGCTACAATTCTTCCTTTTCCCACCTCACTAACTCTGCTGCCCTCTCCTAAGTCCTGTCAATGATTAGTAACATAACACCTGAAAAGTGCTTAGAATAGCTGTCTCTCCTCAAATGAGTGCTTTCATTGTTATTCATATTGAAGCATTAGGAAACTTATGGGTGTAACAAATACCAGCATAGTAAACAGTAAATTGGCTGTATGCAAATTACATATATGAAAAAAATTTAGTTAATAAAAATTCCATATATTTTAGATGTTTGAACTATTAACAGTTCTAGAAATCATGACAACTTAACAATATGACATAATAGTACCAGAAATTATGAATTTATGACAATAAGATAAGAAACCCAATATGCACTTCATTAGCCTCCTCCCCTATTCTACTGTCAGTTAACCATTCTTTGAAGTATTGGTCAGAGAGGGGCTTTTTTCTTTATATTACCATGTTGTATTAGTCAGCCAAAGAGGTGTTGATGCAAATTACCAGAAATCTGTTGACTTTTATAAAGGGTATTTATTTGGGGTAGAAGCTTACAGTTACCAGGCCATAAAGCATAAGTTACTTCCCTCACCAAATTCTGTTGCCATGTGTTGGAGCAAGATGGCTGCTAATGTCTGCAAGAGTTCAGGCTTCCTGGGTTCCTCTCTTCCTGGGGCTCAATTCTCTCTTGACTAAGCTGCTCTGCTCTTTCCACAAGGCCAGCTGTAGACTATCAATTGAATAGCTATTCTCTCTTCCCGGGGCCTCTGCAGTGCCTAATCAAGCCTTCTGTCTTTCCTCACATATCTGCTTCTCTGT
>JAQZBX010028748.1:0-27664 GCA_029593785.1 Cabassous unicinctus
CTCAATCGACAGAGCCCCCGTTTACCATATGGGAGGCCCCGGGTTCGCTTCCCGGGGCCTCCTTGTGAGGGCAGGCCAGCCCGCGCGACCTGGTGGGCTGATGCAGCGGGACCTCACAGCAAGGGGGAGATAAGCAGACACAGAGAAAACACACAGCGAATGGACACAGCAAGCACAAGCAGCAAGGGGGGGATAAATAAATAAATAAATCTTTAAAAAAAAAAAAAAAAGAATTCTTACAACTCAACAATCAAGACAACCCAATTAAAAAAGTAAGCAAAGGATTTGAATAGACATTTCTCCAAAGAATATATACAAATAGCCAATAAGAACATGTAAAGATGTTCAACATCGTTAACCATTAGGGAAATACAACTCAAAACCACAATGAGATACCACTTCATATCACTAGCATGGCTAAAATAAAAAAGGACATACAATGACAAATGTTGGTGAGAATGTAGAGAAATTGGAACCCTCATATACTGCAAGGGGGAATGTAGAATGGTACAGTCGGTATGGAAAACACTTTGCCAGTTCCTCAAAAGTTTAAACATAGAATTATCATATGACCCAGCAATTTAACTCCTAAGTATACACTCAAGAGAAATTAAAGCATAGGTCCACACAAAAACTTCTACATGAATATTCATAGCAGCATTATTTATAACAGCCAAAAGGTAGAAATAACCCTTATGTCCATCAACTGATGAGTGCATAAACAAAATGTGGTATATATTCATACAATGGAATATTTTTCAGTCATAAAAAGGAATGAAGTTAAAAAGAAAAAAAAAAAAGGAATGAAGTACTCACACATGCTATAACACAGATGAAACTGAAAACATAAGTGAAAGAAGCCAAACACAAAAGACCACATATTGTATGATTCCAATATATATGAACTGTCCAGAAAAGGCAAGTCCATAGACACAGGTTGCCAGGGGCTAGGAGAAGGAAGGAATGGGGAGTGACTGCTAATGGTTACAAGGCTTCTTTTTGGGTGATGAAAATGTTCTAATATTATACAGGAGTTGTGTATACACAACTACAAATAAACTAAACACTTTTTTCAAAAAAGCCTTTGCCAAAAGGTTCCTAAATAAATATCTGACTGATAGAAAATGCAATAACTTATCAATCAATATCCTTATCTTAGTTTGTCAGGGCTGCTATGTCAAATACCACAAACTGGTTGGCTTAAACAATAGAAAACACAATCAAGTTCTCAACAGGCCACACTTTATCCCAGAGTCAGTAGCATTCTGGTGCTGTCACAATCCTTGGGGTTCCTTGGCTTGCATCTCTGCCTCCATCACATGGCAATGTGCCTCATTCTCTGGCTTCTGATGTCTACTTCTGTGTCCAATTTCCTTTGTTTATAAGGACTTCAGCCATACTGGATTAAGGCCTGGTCCCATGCAGTTTGACAATGTCTTTAATAATAATATCTTCAAAGGACCGATTAACAAATGGGCTCATACCCACCAGATTAAGGGTCAGGCCTTGATATGTCTTTTGAGGGGGATATAATTCAATCTGCCAAAAAAGATCTAAATAAATATCTGACTGACAGTAAACGCAGTAATTTATCAATCAGTACCCTAGAAAGTTTATAGAAAAGTACATCCTGATAATTTATGATAATTAGTTTGCCTTCATCAGTCTAGTTTCTCTTAATTAAAGATCACCATGGACGTCCACAAACAGTTCTCATTACCTTTATTGTTATACTTTTGGAGTAGGAGTTAGGAAAACTGTGTTTAATTATTCATGTACTTAACACCAATACATCGGGCACTGAAACACACTAGGTGATCTTAAAGAAGGTATTTAATATCTCAGAACCTCAATGTCCTCATTTTGAAAGCAAGGAATTTGAACCAGATAAAATGTCATGCAGTTCTAAAAGTTTATGTTATGTTTTTATCACTCCCTCTAAGGACTTTGAGAAGAGATTTTTTTAAGTTCTTAATTAAATTATGTAGATTCTTAAAACCCCTACTTTAAATACAGCAATATAACAATAATAGGAAATACTGGTCCACTGATTCACTTTGAAGTTTCCTAATCCTGAGCTCCATTTAAAGTTAAAAATTAAGTAAGGACATCTTAATTTTTGGACTCTTTTCTGTCATTCTCTATATAGTTTCACTTTAGCAAGTTCCCTCTCTCAGAAAAATAAAGTTTTAACTAAATATCTGTTGATCAGAGTACTATTGCAAACAACCTAACAGCAATCAACAGAGGAACTGGTTAAACAAATAATAATACAACTATCGAGTGAAATATAATCATTTTAAATGTTGTAGAACAGTAATTCTCTGGGGGAAGAGAGTCAAAAAGCAGACTTTTATACACACCCTCAAGAATAAGTGGGAAGCAGATATGGCACAAGCGGTTGAGCTCCCACCTCCCACATGGGAGGTCCCAAGTTCGGTTCCAGTGCCTCCTGAAAAAACAAACACAAACAAAAAGCCAACTCAGGGAAGCCAATGGGGCTCAGTGGTTGAGCACCAGCTTCCCACATACAAGGTCCTGGGTTCAATCCCCAGCCCTTCCAATACCTAAAAAAAAAAAGAATAAGTGCACAGGAGCAGGTGTAGCTCAGTAGTTGAGTGCCTGCTCCCCATGCACAAGAGTTCCTGGGTTCAAGCCCTGGTACCTCCTAAAAAATAAAATAAAATAAAAAATAAAACACACACACCTTAGCATTCTTCATCTAATTAATTAAACAACAATGAAGAACACTATTTAAAAAAAAATAAATGCATATAATTAGCTATATTCCTTATAGAACGATAGTATATGTGAATGATGCATAGACTTTCTTTTGGAAAGGACAGAAAACCACTGCTGGAAATTAACATTTAATGAAATGAGAAAATATCCACTATATTTTATTAAATGGAAAACGCCGGTTACCAAAAAGCATGTCGAATATGATCACATTCTTGGGAAAATAAAAGTATACATTTGCCCTGGAAAACATGTAGAAAAACATATACCACACCTTTCATAATGTTCTTCTATGAATAACTTTACTTCTTTTTGCTTCTATTTTTGAATTTTTCCTATAAACAAATTTTATTTTTGCAATAAAAAAAATTTAAGAAAAAATAAGTTTTCCCTTTTCTCCTTTTTCCTTTATTTTGGAGGCTTAAAGTAAAATAGCCCATTATCAAACTCATTTTTCTTTCCTAATGGAATAAAGTTTTTTATGACAGGTCATTATTACAGACTGTGAATACAATCCTATCTTCCTGATAAAACTAACAAGGTTAATTCTCTTTTTCAAAACTAAGGTGACAGCAATTTTTACCCTTTTTATTTACTAATTTAATCTTTGGGAAAATTTATCATGGAAACCCCCTCTTTAGAGATATTTTGCTGGGGGTTGTTATGCATTATGATTTATTTACTCCTCATAGCAATCACATGAAATAATAATTTATGATCCTACAATGCTTACAGATGGGGAAACTGAGGTTCAGGGAGATTATATTGACTACCAAAATCCTATAGCTAGAGAGTATTAGGTCAGATTTGAAATAAGGATTTCCAATTACAAGGTTGCCTTGCACCATGGTTGTGCTTTACATTGTAGGTATATTTATTGGGAAACAGATGTTTAAAAACACTGTCTGAGAAAGGAAAATCCAAGTAGTTCTTTAAGAAAGAATAAGCTCTGATTAAATCAATGGACCTAAAAGTACTTTATTTATTCAAAAGCTGGGAATATCTTAGTGATAATAGAGTTAATTTACATCTTCATAAACTAAACAAAGAACCTTGGTTATTTGGCTTGGAGCAAAAGTCACATGTAAAATTTAATATGGCTAAGTTCTGTTCTCTAAGTACCAAATTTCTCTGTTTTCCCATTATTTGTGTAAAAAGAAAAGAATTCCCTTACAGCTTTACTAAAAACTCACCTTTATCCATTTAAATTTTAAACTCGTATATTTATATGGATGTGAAGTTCTGCAAAATGTGTTTTGGTTAATTATGGAAGTCTTTACATGGTTAGTGTAGAAGACAGTGATTGTTCATAAATAGTACTTACTGTTAAGCACTTGGATTGTAATGAAGTAACTCAAAGGCTTTTTCCTTCTCTCCCACTTTCAACTGACCTGTGGCAGATACAACTGACTGGCTTTCCAAAAGCCATTCACAACCTGGCCATTCCCTTGCCTTCCTCTACATCACAGGAAGTACTCGCTTTTCTAGGCTTCTAGGTGCATCTACAGGACCACAATCTGGTGGATGAAATTAAGAGTGGTAGCACTAGGTGGGGATCCCAGGAAACCTTTTAAAAAGGGTTCAACTTGGTTAGTGCAGCCCCTTTTGGCTTTTGTCTTCTTTCCAAGATTGTGGAAGCAATATCTGGATGTGACAGTCAACAAGGGGTCATGTGTCAAAAACCACAGAACAACAGAGAAAAGGAGGTAGATACTTAGTGATATCCTTGAGCAGCTACCCCAGCCCAGCATTCCCCATCTCTGGACTTTTTGTTACAAGAGGAAAATATAAACTCCTTATTTGTTTAAACCAATATATATTAGTTTTTCTGTTGCATGAAGCCAAAATGACACATAAGCTATAAAAACCTTAGTTAAGTGTTCTTTCTTGATTTTAAATAAGGACAGCTAGATCTGTTCTTTCCCCTCTCCACTAGTTTGAAATTTTAAATGTTTTTAATAATCTCCACAACTAAAATGCGGCATAGAATTTTGTTTATTCTTTGCCACATTTTAGAATGATTTTATGTATATCGTTGAAGAAATCACATACCTTTCTAATGAAAATTAGCATAGGAAATTAAGATGACTAGAAAAGTTTCCTGGAATTATATACCAACAAATATTTCTGAACATATCGTCAACATAAAAGTAGAAAAAATTTGATGCTAAGGCTACATAAATAAATAATTTCACATGGAAAAAATGCTGCTTCTTAATAATCCCAAAATATTTACCAATTATAAACTAGGGAAAGCATAGAGGTATGAGGGACCTCGACCATGAAGTATACAGTGCTAGAGACTAAAGAGAGATGTGAATTGTAAGGCTGGCCAGACTTTTAGATTAGCTTTCAGGCAAAGAATGACGTAAACAGCTCTAATTCCTATCGGGATAAGACAGAAATCATTTTTCACCCTTGGTATCTGTGGCAGTTTGTATGAATTCCAAAAAGATATATTGATTATGTTTGTAAACTGGTATGTTTCTCTGGGCGTGATACCCCTTTGAATATTAAATTCAGAGGTTTCACTTTTACGTTATTAAATCAAAGTTAGGGCTTTGATTCGACCATGTTATTAGGGCACGCAGGGTTGAGTCCCTGCCCCCTTGGTGGGCTGATAAAACAGACTCTCACACGGAAGTAGATACACAGAGAAGAAGAACACAAAGGAAGACAGCTCATTAGACATGGCAGAGGTTCCAGGAAGAGAGATGAGACTGATAGTCTATAGCTGACCTTGTGAAGAGAACAGAGCAGCTGAGCCGGAAAGAAACAAGCCCCGGGGAGATACGAGTCTTATGCCAGCCTACAGCTGAAATCGGAAGAAGCTGGGACCACGGAGCCTCAACAGGAAGAAGGCAGGCTGAACCCTCGCAGACATCGCCTGCTAGCCATCTTGCTTCAACACGTGGCCAATGACTTTTGGTAAGCACCTCTTACAGTACCCTGAGTTGGACTCTTTAGGGCCTTGTGACTGTAAGTGATATGACAGTGATAGCCTTTGCTGATAATTTACCTTTCTAAAAGCCTCTTTCTGCTACTTTATCCCCATCTTCCTTCATACCATTAATCTGTCATTTTTGGCCTCTGGTGTTCTCTTCTTGTTAGTATTGAAAGTTAAATTACTTATATTTAATTGGACATAAATGCACCAGTCTTTACTTATTTGAGGGGAATGTGAACCAGAGATTTGTTTCAATCCTTTCAACTATATTATAAACACAAGGGCCTCAAATTTGCAGCTAAGACAGTGCTAGATACAAATTAGAATTCATTAAATTAGATTATCCTACATATTGAATAAATAACACAATATAATTTCTCTGTAAGTGAAAATAGAAAAATGCTTCAATTGTCTTGGTCTAGCACTCAGATTATAAGAAAAACACTAGGAAGCAAAAGCTAAAAACAGTACATGGTACATTAAAAAAAATTACTCAAGAATTGCTTATAATGGCAAAACACTATATACAACCTAAATATTAATGGATAATTTATTTTATTAAATCAATAACCTTTTTTTAATTTTACCAATACCCTTTTGACCCCAGTCGATCAGACTCCTGAATTCAAGCTATGCTAAACAGTGGCAACCCAGCTGAAGACCAAATTGGTAATCTAGAAGATTAAAGTAAGGGACTCTCCCAGAATGTAGGAGAAGGAAAAAAGTAGAAAATTTTGAGAAGTAATTTAAGAGATAAAGAAAATAGAGCCTAAATGGTCAACATTTGCTGAACAGCATAACTGAACAAGAAATAAGAGAGAAACACAAGAGGGAGAAGTGAAGATAATCAAATTAAAAACAGGAAACAAAAACTGCCCTAAGCATAAGCCAAAAACAAAAGGATCAAAGCATAAGGGAATGAAGAATGAGATAGGTTTGAGACAAAGCTACTGAATACCACTTTGTACCTTTTGAAGTTTGAATTATGTGCAAGATTACCTACTCAAATAAATAATTTGTAAAGGACCCAGGAAATAAAACTAGATGAATTTTATTTAAAAGGGCCTATATTTTCTAGACATACTCTGGTGAAACTTCAGAACGCATGGATAAAGTGAAAAATCCTAAGAGATCCCAGAGAGGAAAAAGACAAGTTGCCAATAAAGAAACTTCCCATGAAGAGCAAGAGATGCTGGAAGACATGAAGCAATAGCTTTGGTTTTGAGAAAAATTTATTTTTAATATATAATTCTATATTCATCCAAATTATCAATCAAGTATGAAGGCAAAATATACTATCAGGTATACAAGAACAAATAAATCTACAAATCCTGTATGAAAAAGCTACTCAAAGAGGTCCTCAAGTAAACAAAAAAAAGAGTGCAAGAAAAACCACATATGGGATACAAAAGCAAAACTGTTAACTGACTATGACCCAGAAGACTTGGAAAAGGAGCAAATTAAGAAGATCCGATTAGGCCTTATATCTAGGACATTCTGTTTCAATGTTCAATGTTAGCTGGCCTGCTTGGTAATTAATACAAAGGATTACACTTTCTTCTCCATGGGTCTCAACCTATTTGTTCAGCAGTAAATACATTTTCATAATATTTTAATGCTCTTGAATAGTTTTCAATGTTCACTTTTTACGTGGACAAAAGGCTTTGAATAAATCAGGATGCTGTAAAAATTATATTTAAAAAATCAAGAGATGGAGGAAAAGAGTAGAAAGAGATGTATTACTTTTCTTAACCTTCATATAAGGAAGACCACAAAAATCTAAATTGATGAAAATAAATGTAGGTTTATAATTTAAAGTCATAAAAGTAGCCACCAAAAAAATTTAATTACAATGGAAAGTCAACAGAAGTGACCTAAAGTAAATATATCAAGAAACAGAATTATATGTATATTACTTAAAGTTATAATGGTAAGCACCAGAAAAACTTAAAACAGAAATGGTTAGCACTGTTTATCTCTAAGAGGAGCAGGAGGCAGAGGGGTGGACAGTAAGGAAACAAGGAAGGCTTTTACTTTTCATTTTATGTAAAACTGTACTGTTGGAATTTTTTAATCAGGTGCAACTATTACTTCATAATTCTTAATAGAAAAAAAAACAAAAATATTTTCACTTTGATACAATTATACTACAAAGGTCAGCAGTTTGCTAATTTTCTAAGTAACAAGATCAAATTAGATATAACTTTTCAAAAAAAGTCAAAAAATTTTAATTTGCATGTAATCCAAAAATGCAGTATTTAACCAATGTTTGTCACTCTTTAAATGCAATTATAATAATTACATAACAAAAGGGGGAAGGAAAAAGTAAACTTATACACCCAACACATTTTGTGCTTCAAACTGACTGGCACCTTTACGGATGAACTTACTTAACAATCATAATGAAAATGCTACTTTCCCACTTGTAAGGCCAAAGTTTTACCTCATTTTTTTCAACAACTGTGGACTTACCTTTCGGCCAAATGTAAATATCTACAAATACCTGCAATACAGTTTGCCATGGCTGGATTTTGATCTGTGATCACAGAATAAAACAAATTTAGCTGGCCTGCTTGGTAATTAAAATCCATTCCCTAATCACACACAGCTTAGCAACTGAGATCAACTAGGAAGCCTCATTTAAAAAATGTTTTTAAGTAGAAAATATATAATGGGTTTAAAGTCCCTAAAGTGTTTTTTCTTTAGCAAAACTTATTAGAAATTAAGAATATTTTATAAGGACACAAACTATTTGAGGACTTTATAGGTTTTTGTTTCTCTCTGATCACTCACTTTTGGATAAGAATTCAAATCCTCAATTAAAAACTACTGCTACAGGGGGGCAGATGTGGCTCAAATGGTTGGGCGTCCGTCTGCCATATGAAGGGACCTGGGTTCGATCCCCAGGACCTCCCGGTAAAATAAAAAAATATATATAGAAGGCGCATGGGCTGCCAGGCTCTGCGTGCCGGTGAGCCGCTAGGCCCTGGGAGCCATGCAGCAAGATGATGACGTAAAAGGAGAGAGACAAGACGAGATGCTCCAAAAACCAGGAGCCGAGGTGGCACAGATGGCTAGAACACCTCTCTCCTACATCGGAGGTCTTTAGGATCGAATCCTGGTGAAGACTGGAGGAGGAGGATGAGAAAAGATGAAACAGACACAGAGAATTACCTAGCGAATGGACACAAAACAGCAAATGGGAAAGGGGGGGTTTAAAATGGATCAAGTAAATAAATAAATCTTTTAAAAAATTTAAAAAAAAACTACTACTACACACTTGTATCCTGAATTATATCCTGTGATCTCTCTTGAGACTTTCTTTTAACCTGTACAACACATGCTCAAAACAGCTATTACAGGAAGTGTTGGACTATTAGCTATTTATAAATAGACAAAAATCTTTAAATAGCTTTGCCTACTACTTCTTTATGATTCTAGACCTAAAAAAATAAACTAACCTATTTTTAAAGAAATAGCCATGTTAGTAATACAAAATTTTAAAATGCTCTCTTGAAAAAAAAAGTTTCCTATCTTTTTGTTTTGGAACCCAAAAGTAGCACTAATATTATAGTCATAACATCACAAGACAAACAACTTGATCTTTAAAAACACATTGGCCAAATACTCTTATTCTAATAGTTTACCACTAAGAAAATTGTCAAATTGTAATGCATTGCTTTAAAGTCTTGAAATCTAACCCTCCCTGCACTACTTGAACATTTTTCAAAACAAATACACAATTCAACAGATATTAATTTATTTATCTAGCACACCCAGTTCAGAAATACAGTACACCAAAAGTAAAAATACTTAATTCATCAGTATTGACATCTATTATATTTAAAAACCTTACCACAGATCCATTTCTTTCCTTTGTTAAACTCAGAGACATGCCTTTCCCATGTTGCTAAAACAGTAACCTACTCTTACAGTGAATGGTTTAGAACTCATTTTCCTGTATTAGCAATTATTTTTAAAACTTTTAACATTTCCTTATTCTCAGTCCTTCTATTCCCAGTTTTTAGGGATTTATATCTTGTACATAACCAAATAAGCAAATCATTTCAAGCCACTGCTTCCAAAGGTAAGCAGCTTCTAAGTTTTCAACTTACAGATAGATTAATATGCACAAAATGCTATACACACTAGGATATTAATTACAGTGCTAATACTAGCAAAAAACTGGAGACCATCTAAATGTCCATCAAGAGGGATGATTAAATAAATTATATAAGTCAATATAACAAAATACAATAAACTATCCAAAAGAACCAGGCATCTCTGTACCTAAGATGTACAATGATTTTCAAGTTATATTTAAGGTCAAAAAATACAAAGAATTTGTACAGTACATTATCATTTGTTGTTAATTACACATATACACACACAAACACCAAGAAAATCTCTCTATATAAGGTCACCCAAGAACAGTTGCTCTAGAGTAAGGGAAAAGGGTGGCTAGGGAATGAAAGGGAGACTTACATTATATGTTCATTTATGGAAAAAAAAGTATGCATTACTAAAATTACTAAAAACACATTTTTTTACAAAACACTTTTGAAAAAGTAATCAGATATCCTTGATTCCATTCACAAAGTGATAGTTTCTCATAAGAAATGGTTTGCTTTATCAAGCTATTTCAGCCTCAAAATTTTTTCTATAATTTGAAAGAAAAGCCAAGAATTTTCCTCATTTTTACATTTTTATTAAAAGGTCATTTCATGAATTAGAGAATTATAAATGTGTTGCTGAGCCATCCCTTCCAAAGACCCTAAACTTGCACAGTCTAATATGATAGCCACTAGCCAAGAATTTAAATTAAATCCCTAAAGGTATTATTTCTCAGTCACGCAAATCACATTTCAAGCGCTCCAAAGCCACATGTGGCTGGTGCTACCATATTGGCCAGCACAGGTACAGAACATTTCTATCATCACAGAAAGTTCTACTGGACATCACTTGCTCTAGACCAGAGATCCCCAAACTATAACCTGTGGGCCACATCCAACACATCACCCGTTTCTGTCAAAAAGTTCTACTGGAACCCAGTCATGCTCATTCATATTTGTTTATATATTGTCCAAAGCTGCTCTGGCAGCAGAGCTGAGTAAATGCAGCAGAGACAGTATGGACGCAAAGCTAAAATATTTACTACTGCCTATTTACAGAAAAAGGCGGCCAACCCCTGCTCTAGACAATCAAATTTCACTGAAAAGAACATCTATTTCCCTTCGACCTCAAAAATAAAGTTTTTGAATGTTTGCATCACAGAAATGAAGAACCAATTAAACACAAAAGACTGTCTCCTTAATTTACTAAGTGCTAAAGGTAGTTAATTTTTTAACATAAATACATAACATGGAAAAAACTTCCTAAAATGTTTGAATACTGACATTTTCTAAGCATTTTGTGAACTGGCTTGCAAAAACACCAAAAACAGATTACTACAGTCTAGCAATGCTAAAACAGTTGGCTTAAGAGGAAAAAAATATGCTTAATATCTCAAAATAATGTCTATGCTCTTACCAATACCTATTAAAAGAAATGTATTGACTATCTTGAAAAGCAGCAAATAATTTTAGAAAAATACACTAGACTTAGTCTATAAATCCACTCTCAGGCTTTCAAAAACAATTACCGATAACATTGCTTTTTAAGAAAAGTAAATAAATCTACTTTTAAAAAGGATATTATCTGGGAAGCAGGTGTGGCTCAGGGGATAGAGCCCACGTTTACCATATGGGAGGCCCGGGTTCGCGTCCCGAGGCCTCCTTGTGAGGGCAGGCCGGCTGGCGGGGCGCCGTGGGCTGATGCAGCAAGACCTCACAGCAAGGGGGAGATAAGCAGACACAGAGAAGACACGCAGCGAATGGACACAGCAGCACAAGCAGCAAGGGGGGGGATAAATTAAATTAAATAAATAAATCTTTAAAAAAAAAGGATGTTATCTGCTTTTAAGATCAATGAAGCATGTTTACCAATTTAGGGTGTTTCTGTTTTTGTATTTTTAATTTAACCAAATTGTCAATGTATATTATATGCCCAACTCTGTAATGTGCTGGTGACAGATAATGAGGAAGACTTTTGGAGCTAATAGTTTACAGGACATACTAATATCACACAAGGAATATTACACACATATGACCAAAGAGGGGTAAAACCACAGCTGATGGGCAAACTGAGTGAAGAAGGCTTCTAGGAAATAAAGTATTTGAATTAGTTTATTTGCATTAGTGTGAGCGGGAGTTTGCCAGTCTTGTGGGTATAAGCGAGAAGAGAGTGGTGAGGCAAGGCCATTCTAGTTTAAATGAAATGAGATAGTGGCAAGGTGAAGCCATTCTAGTTTAAATGTCAAAGAAAATGAGACATGAGAGAACCTGGCAAGTCCTACAAAATATGAGTTAAATGCTGTGAAAACATATGGCTTGCAAGCATTGGAAAAAAAGGAGGGAGTTGGTGGCAGATGTAAAGACTGGAAAGACTTTAGGATCAGAATGTGAATGGCTTTATGTCAGACAAAGGAATTAAGACTGGACCTGATTCTGTAAACCAGAGAGAATATAGTTTTCCAAGAGATAGAACATGAGTGATTGTATTTTGTAGGAAAATGACACTGGCAACAACTCTGATCTTGTACTATAGTGAGGAATGACTAATGGCAGAGACCAATTGAGCTACTGTGTAAATCAGAGAGGATGGCTGAAAGTAGTGACAATGGGCTTGAAGAAAACCAGATGAAGAGCAGCAGCTACATATGGTAGAATTTACATGCCTGTGTTCCCACTTTATTTAAATGTTCCTCATACGTGATATTTTCCCTTTCCCATTTTTCATAATTTCAGTATATATGTAACTTTTGCAAGGAAAAAGTTTATAGAATAAGATTATCAAGGATGGAGATAATATGGCCTTTTGATTTGGTATTAGGATAGAAAACAGTAGAAAATGCACCAACTCCTAGTCAAGAGATCTGGATTACAGCCTTGGTCTTTGCTGTGAGATTTTGGCCATGTCAATTAACCTCTCAAAGCTCTGGTTTTGTCATCTGTAAAATGAGGAAGTTGAACTAGATCATCTAAAACTCTTGAAAATTCTAAAATGCTTTGATCATACTGATACATCTTTAATCATCCAGACATCTCCAATAAAAATGCAAATATAACAATCTTAGCTACCAACCAAAAGTGAAAATCCATCAAATACAGGCTGATACTTATTGTACTTATTTACCTATGTGCACCTACATGTACCTACTACATTTCTTTGTGAATATGTCATGACATATATTAAGATATGTAGTCAGAACTACTCCTCTGAAACCCTAAGGCAAAACTGAAACTCTGTAAGATGTCTCTGTCAGCCCATTTCACTTTTAGTCACTAAGTATCTTTCAAAATCACATATCCAACAAGGAACATTGTTTTATTGGAATCACTCAAAAGACTAAACAAATACCTGCAATGTTGAATTGTTGTATTGTTGGATACAACAGGTTTCAGACATAACACTATCCTATGGAATCACTGTTTGAGACTCTTATTGACAACTTTTTTTACAATATTGTTATCAATCAAAATAAAAAGTGTCCCCAACTAGAGAAATATGGTCTTGAGATTTGTAACCATAAACTACGTGTGCCTTTTTACTAATGTTGAAAGAAAAAAGTTTTACAAATACTTGTTCATACTAAAAAACTCTAGAAATATTCTGAACTTGTTTCTCTTCAAGAAAAAATTTTAAGCCTGATTTTTAAAACAAGATATTGGATCAAAAGACTCTCTCTTTTCAAAAAAGAAAAAACAGCGGGGAAGGGGGATAGAACAAATAACATTTTTATTAAAAAGGTAAAAACTCAAATCTTAGTTTTGCATCTTCAGCCTAAGTTATAAATGTGTAGCATAATTAATATAGCCTAAATTAACATAGCCTAAATTAAAGTCATATTTCAAGAGAAATAATATTTTAAGATTTTATGGACTACAGTATTAAACTTTAAGCAGAGGCTTTTCTAATGATATTTTCTATTACTTCTTCCAGTGATTCTTCAAAAGACCTGAACAATTTTTTATTATAATACATTATATACAACAGAATAATTTCTCTTTAACATACTCATATGACTTCTCTTGTTTCCTAAAGTAGCATTACATATTTTTCTGAGTCAACCAAAATAAAATCTGGAAACATCTTACTCAGGGCGTAAAATTCTTTACTCTGCAAATCTACATCAGTTTAGAACAATCACTAGAAACTTTTCGTTCAACTCCCTGATGACATAAAACATAAAACTAATCCCCCTACCAACCCACAAGAGATGTGGGTGTTTACTGTAAAGCCTCAAATCTCTAACTAGACTCCAGATGCAAGAAAAAAAAACTTTACTATGGTTTATCTAAAATATAATATAGTGATTTAAGCTAATGCTTCTAGATCCTAAGACATTTTTTTACAGCATAAATGTTTTGAAGATACACAAACTGACCTGCTGTAATGAAACTATCTTATTCTCCTAAAACAGCTGTATTACTTATCATCAAATAAATTTCACTCAAGAAGGAAAGTGTATTTGAATCAAGAACTTTATTAAAGGTGAAAATATTCAAAAAGAACAAATAAAAGCTGGAATTAAATTATCTGGTGTCTTTGTTGTTTTAAATCTCTGCTATTCAAATACAATTCTGAAGTAGAATTTTTAACTCTTCTCAAAAGTTGTCTGATAAAACGAAGTCAACGATAAAAAATAAAAATACATTTTAAAATTCTAGATCAAGTATATTACAAAGTGAACATGAGTGTGAAAAGAACCACTTTTTGATTTATTTTGTAACACCAATGTCCAAACAAGAAAACTTGATGTGCTTTTCCCAAACATATCTGATTAGACTCCCCCCGGAACACCAGCATAACAGTGGATATTCCAAAAACAAAATACAAGTTAATTATAATGCCTCACATCCTATGATATTCATTCAAGAATACCTGGTAATTAAATTTAAAAATTGTGAGAAAGGTTTACAAAAAACTGAGTAGTATGGGGCCTGTTCAGATATGAGGAAAAAAGATATGTACAATTATAATCATCCTTTACACTTGTATAGTGCTTTGCACTTTTCAACATACCTTCACAGAAAGCACTTTCTCAGATTTTTGTACGGAGAATCATAATTCTTGACACCAATTATAAATCTATACTAGGGAAGGGGACTCGGTGCAAATATCTCCAATACTTCATGATTTTAAAAAAACGTTTATAAAGTTGTGTTCGTTCACGCGCGCGCACACACACTTCCTACTTTGGTCCTAGCGTTCATAAATCAACCATATCAAATTACAACAGAGCGCCCAGAAAGATAAGCAGCACTTCAAATCTCACTAATTCTTCATGGCTGATAATCAGTTTATTTAGAAATGTTCAGCTACGATCCTATAAACTCTCCTCCCTATAGTTTGACTGTACAGTCTAAGCGGGCCAGACAGATCTGCCTCCGCTCCCTAACCTGAGGGGAGGGGAATTTCTGCCAGGATTAGACGTGCGGTGACGACTGGTTTAAACCTACGCTTCGCAGGCGGGGAGCTGGTTTCACCTGTCCTGCAGTACAAGCTCGTCAGCCCTCCAGGACGTTAGCACAGGCGATCTCAACAGATAACCCGGCTCGTCGTCTCAAGAGAACATTCGGTCGGGCTCCTACTGTTCTCCCTCAACTCCCAAGAAAACAAAGGTTCAGGCCCAGCTCTGTGTCGCTTCGTGTTTTTTTTTCTTGATATTCTAGGTACCCGGTAAGCCCCAGCAGGCATGCAGTTGGCAGAGATGGAGTGGAGAACATAAGAATACAGCGGGGAGGAGAGGGAAAGGATGCCAGAGAATCTGGACGAACTCTGAAGTTCTCGCGGGCAAAACGCTGTTATTCTCTCAGGAGGGCCTAGGTTCGAGAGAAGGTGCGGAACTCAAAATTGTTTATGAGAATGTGAAATCGGAGGCGGGTGAGAGGGGTCTCGGGTGAGAGGGGTCTCGAAGTCACAGGGTACGCGACAGGATCGGGAAGGGCGGCGCTTAAGGGTCAATTGGGGCTAGCTGGCCCCAGGACGCAGGTCGTGGCCGGAGGTGGCGATGCCCGTCACGTCAAGACCCCAGAGGCTTGCGGGAACCCCGGTGCTCGGCCGCCCGACGAGCTCCGCTGCGAGGTTTCAAACCGCCACCCGCGGAAAGGGCTCAGCCCATTGGAAGTTCAACTACGACCGTCACCAGCCCTGGGCCCGCGCGGCAACTCCGCGCCGGAGCTCTCCCCGCCCTCCCCATCTCCCCAAGAGACCAGACCCCACAAACTCCACCTCCTGCCGCGCTTCCAACTCGCGTCCCGCCACCCGCTCCACACACGCGAAGGGCGCCCTCCCAGACGGCACCGACGGCTCCCGATAGGACTGCGTCGCGGGAGCTCGAGGGGCGCGACGGGGCCTCGCAGGAGGGCGCGCTGAGGAAGCGTCCCTCTGAGTCCACTCCGGGACGCGGCCCGGCGACCACCTCCGCCGCGCCCCTCGGCACGGCCTGAGTGGGCTCCGACCCACCCATCCCGCCCGGTCGCGGGCAGGGCGAGGACCGGAGCGAGACTATTCCCTCCGCCCCTGCTCTTACCCATCTTTTCGCCTCGCCTTGTAGACGTGCCCGTAGGTGCCGCGTCCCACTTTGCACCCTTCGTACTCAAACAAATCCTCCACCCGCTCCCGCTCCGCCGCCAGCTTCGCCTTGAAATCATAATCCATTGTCTGCTTCCCCCATAGAGGCACCGGGACGCGGGGGCCGCCGCCGCTCAGTCCCTCCTCCTCCTCCTCCTCCTCCTCCTCCTCCCCCCCCCCCCCCCCCCCCCCCCCCCCCCCCCCCCCCCCCGCGACCGCCGCTCCACTTCTCCAACAGCCGCCTCTCAGGCGCGCGCGCGCGCGCGCGAGCCGCTCCTCCGCGGTCCGCCTTCAGCAAGGGGCTCCTCGGCGGTCGCGGCTGCCACCTCCTCCACCTCCTCCTCCTCCGCGGCGGCGGCGGCTCCCGCAGGCACCCCCAGTCCCGCCTCCCCCCTTCATTTCCTTGTTTTGGAACCTGGTGGGCCGCACCGCGGCTTCCTCGAGCTCATTAAAACACCAGCCGGCCCGCCCCGCCGCCGCTGAGGCTCCTGGGAAATGCAGTCCCGAAGGCCTCAGGATGTGCGGAGGTTTCGACCGAGAAAGAAATACAGTTCCCAGGATGCCCTGGGCCTCCATAGCCTCGCCCCCATAAGGCACGCACGCCTGCGCACACGGGCCGCCCCTCCCCCTCAGGTAGCCCGGGCCTCCCAGTGCTGTGAAGGTAGACAGCTCAAAGTTGCAGTGTGCTTTCTGTGATTCTGTAGGAACTGGCCGAAAGAAGGCCCTTGTTCTGGTGGGAGGGCCATGCTCCACTATGATTGTCCCCGGGCGAAAAGGAGTGGAAAGTATTTAACAAGTATCTTGCTCAGGACTTTCCTCCCGCTGCTTCCGAAGCGAGGAGTGCGGTTAGGACAGTCGTGCTGCAGATAGTTGTTTGTTTTCTATGGCAATTGGTCCGCCTGTTGCTCCGCCCCCGTCCAACTGCTCATTGGCGAAGACTGGAGAATGACGTCCTTGTTGGTGGGTGGGTATCCCCAGCCTTTGGCCTTTTTCCCGCCCGTGATTGGTAATTGGTTGCACTGGGTTCTTCCTGATAGGTCAATGTTTTTTCTTTACGATGCAGAAACCGTATTTCAAATGCCAAACTCTCAGCGGTTTCCTAGTTCTTGCATTGGTTTAAGAAGAACTTTTAACTTCTGGGCCCCAGTAACCAATCATCCTTTTCTTGGCCCTTTGGTTGGTCCCCCCTCCCACCCTTCCCCCTGTGTATGCGGTTCCCGTAGTGCCTGGAGGATGCAGCGTTTTAAAAACAATCATTTTGGTTGGATAGAAAAGGGTTTTTTATGGTCTATGCAAAATGGTGAGATTCTCCTAGAAAGTTTAAGTCCCTTTAATCATCGTAAACAATGATTCATTTCATTATTGCGTGTATAAAATCTCAGATGCTTTGGAAAACAAATTAATTTAAACGTGGTTGGTGCTAGGATAGGCTTTAGGTACGGCATTCAGTGGGAACACAGAGGAAGGTGTAGTCCATTCTACTTCAAGTGGTAAAGAAAGTTGATAGTGACTCGTGCCTGCTAGATACTGGAAGAACCCTGCAAAGCTGGAGGAAGCGGGGAGGATCGTTTATTTGCAACAGCTCCTCGTCAGGAAACTTTCTCAGCTACTGAAGGGATCTTCAATTTAGTATCTAAGTTTCTCTTTCTGCCGGGCCCTATGATCAGTGCTAGAGATACCAGATGAAAACTTATCTTTTTCCGGCTGGGAACTAAAACCTATTGAAATAAACATGCAAGCGAATTAAAAATAAACTGTGTGCAGGGAGGTATGGGGGTTAATACATAATGGATGTAGGGTTTCTTTTTGGGGAGATGTGAAAGTTATAATAATGGAAGGTGGTGAGTGTACCACAATATTATGAATGTGATTAAACTCATTAAATGGTATGTTTGGAAGTAGTTGAGATGGGAAAGTTTATGTTGTATGTATATTCCCACAATTAAAAAAGAAGAAAGAGCAACTAAGGAGATAACGACAATTAAATGCAATAGATAATCCAAGATGTGGCCTAGCAAAGGAGGAGAAAAAGCTCTAAGGGACATTATTGGGAAATATGCAAAAATTGGAATATAGACTGTAAGATTTATATCAATATTAAATTTCTTGAACTTGATAACTGCCCTTAAGCTGATTACGTAAATGAATATCCTTGTTCTTAGGACACAAAGCAATATTAAATGTTGGAAGAGCATGATGTATACAACTTACACTCAAGTGTTCAGAATGGTAGGGATAGGGAGGGAGGAAGGGAGGGAGAGGGGAAGGGAGGAAGGGAGGGAGGGAAGAAAGAAGGGAAGGAAAGAGGGAGGTAAGGGAGTAAGAAAAAGAGAAAAATACTGTAAATGTGGCAAAATGTTAAAAATTGGTGGATCTGGGTATGAGGGATAGGGGTATGTTGGATTTCTCTGTATGGGATTGGTTCTATTTTTACAACTGTTCTGTAAGTTTGAAAATATTTCAAAATTTTTAAAAATCCTAAATAAATAAATAAACTATGTGGGTTCAAACAGTAATAGGAGTCTAGGGGGATCAGGTTAGGCTTCATGAAGGAGGTAGGTTTAAGCCAAAATTTAAAGGATGAGTAGGACTTTGCCTGGCAGACAAATGAGGGAGTAGGGAGCAGGGAAATTATGTCAGAGAGTGCGGCATGTACGTATATTATGAGAGAGCATATCTTCTAATAGCAAGAAGTTTGAACATTACAGATCAAGGCAGGGAAAGGGGATGAATAAGAAGAGAGACTGGGCTCTCTCAGCTGGGAGCTAGTTTGCCTGAACGTGGCTAAACACCCCAAGAAGCTCAGAATGGTAGGTAAATGCTGGACCTGTTATGGTGCCTCCCTCAGGAAAATGGTGAAGAAAGTTGAAATCAGCATGCCAAGTACACTTGCTCCTTCGGTGGCAAAATTAAAATGAATAGACAAGTTGTGAGGATCAGGCACTGTGGTTCCTGCTTGAAAGCAGTCACTGAAAGTGCCTGGGCTTACACTTCCACCTCTGCAGGCACAGAGAAGTCCACCATCAGAAAACTGACGGAATTGAAAGACCACTGGAAGCTCCACAATTTGAAACATCTCTAACCTATGAAAAATGAGTTAATTTTATGTAAAAAAGAAGATGAGGAGGAGGAGGAGGAGACTGGACAGATGAGCAGAGGTCAAATTATGAAGAGCTAAATTTGGGGAGCAGAGGTGTTCGATTTCATAGTACTGTAGACAATATAGACCCATTAAAAACTTTTGAGCTAAGACCTAATGTAAATCAGCCTTGTGTATTCAAAAGATTTTTCTGAAAACTGTGTTCCAGACAAATTAGAGGAAGATGAGAATAAAGAAGTTATTACATAAGTTCTGGTCAAATACAAGGATCTGAACCATAGAGTATGAGGAAAAGGCAGACACCAGAATTGTTTAGGAATCAAATTCAATTGGATTTGGTGACTATTGTGGGGTTAAGGAAAAGGGAATAATCTAAGATAACTTCCAGGTTTTTTACTTCACTAATCAGGTATTAACTTTTTTTTTTTTTTTTTAAGATTTATTTTATTTATTTATTTCTCCCTGCCCCTCGTTGTTTGCATTCACTGTGTCTGTTTGTTGTGTGCTGGTCTTCTTGTTTTAGGAGGCACAGGGACCAAACCCGGATCTCCCATATGGTAGGCAGAAGCTCAGTCCCCCGAGCCACATCTGCTTCCCAGGTATTAACTTTAAAAAGCTAAGAAATACAGGAATGGGGGCAATTTTTGAGAGAAAGATAATGAGTTTAGTTTGGGACATGTTGAATTTGAAGTGCCTGCAGGCATCAAGTTAGAAATAACAAGTAAGCAAGGGAATATTGTTACCTGCAAATCAGAGGTCTGACCTAAATGTAGGGGTTTGGAAGTCATCAGTGTGTGATGGTGGAATGTGGAGAATATCTTTTCAGTTGCTTATATTTATAAATACGGGGTCTTACATTCATTATATCATTTAATCCTGAAAATATCCCTATGAAATGTGTTCAATATATCCCTGTAAGATGTATTCTACTGTTATTCCTATTTTTCAAGTTGTAGGAACCCAGGGCCCAGACTCGCCCTAAGCCCACAGCATGTAACTGCCTGTGTGACCTGGACATAAGTTAAAGGTTAACAACCCTCCCCAGAGGGGAAAGAATGTATAGATGGTATCGTAAACATAATGTCCTCAGAGCAGTAAACTTCATTCCTGTACATAGTGATAACATCACCAGACCCCACGTGTGCATGTCACTGCACCCTAGCAGAAACTCTGTTCTCATACCCTATGGCATGTCTTTGTTCTGAAACTCTTATATCACCCCTCATTTTCCCACCTCTTTGTGGAGCGCTAATTCCATTCTCCAGACTGCCACCACCAGAGACTCTCTCCTGTTTATAAGTCCAAATAAAGCTTATGTCTGACTCAGTGCCAGGTGTGTTCTTTGGTCTTGTGGCTGCCCCAGCTCATGCCCTTCAGGAGTTGGGTTGGAACAATTGGTGAGCCAGCCAGGAGACCAAAGGACCACCGGCAGTAGCAGACATGAACTCAGGGAAAGGAGAATCAGCAAGGGAAATGCCAGGTTGGCCTTTAACATCCATGTGGGGAGGGATGGCTGCCCTCCTGGACAAGAGAGGACCACCAAGAGAATATGGGGATGCCCTAAAAACTCCAGCAGCTATATTGGCTGTGCTACAACAGGTAGCAGAGCTACTGCACTTAAATAAGAAGAGAGACCATCAAATAGTGGTGGCTATAGCATAGCCTCTGTTAGGAGCCTTGTGTGTGGGTCCCGAGGCAGAACAAGTGGCAAAGGCCTCTGTGTGCCTCTTAGAAGAAGAGTTAAAGTTAGAAAGGGATATGCACCTCTCACAGGTAGAAATGAAAGATTACTTAACTGATAACCTGCACTGAATTGATGATCAGTTAGAAACTCTGGCTTGTAAATATACTCAAGCTAGGAGCCACAGGCTGCCTCAAGTCCAGGTCCGGAGGATAGTAATCACCCCTAGATGGGACCCTAAAGCATGGGATTCTATGGACTCCTCCTCAGATGAGGAGAAAGAGGAGGAATGAGAAGTGGAAGAAGATGAGGAGCCCCCAAGGGTGCACTCTATAATACAACAGAAGTAGAAGGTGTTACAGGACCAACCCCCTTGGGTCCAACATTTCCAAACCCCCCGAGGAAAAGTTACATGTAACAATGAAGGACTATACTGCTGCTGAGTTGGGCGATTTGGGGGCAAATGTACAGGCAGAGATCTAGAGAGTCCCTGCCTAACTGGCTTCTAAGATTATGGGACACTAGAGCAGAAAGAGTTGTACTGTCTTGGGTGGAAATGAGTAAATTGGCATCCATTACCACTCACCCTTCTCTACCTCTAGCAAAACAAAAACAGTGTCACTATTGGTATGGCTGGTTGATGGATGCAAGGTTGCATGGCCTAAAGAAGGAAATATACCCCATGCCACCCCTCATTGGCAATCCATGGAAGAGTTACAGGATGTTTTACAGGTATTGGGGATGAAACATGCTATTTATGCCACCAATTTCGTTGGGCCTGACACCGAAGTTTTAACTGCAGGAATGAAAGATACTGTACTACATACTGCTCCCAACCATTATTATGGACCTCTAGTGTCAAACCTGAGTCCCCTAGTTGGGCAACCTGTGTCACAAGCTGTGCAAACTTAGTAGACTTAGGGGAATCAGAAAGGCTGTGGAGAAAGAGGGCTGGGGTCCGGGTGGCAAGGAAAATACCCCGAGGACATGATGGTCCTAACTGTGCATCATGCAGGCAGATGTAGGTAGATCTTATTGCCCCGGGCACTAAGCTAGAAACAATAGTAAGCAGCCCAACTCAGTTTTAGTGTGACTTTGGAGCAAGCTCCCTAAGGACAACAGATTTACGAAACTGTCCCCTCAGAATGCTGAGGGAAAAGGGAAAATAGGAAAAAAAGATGCCACCCGAACCCCAGGAGCCCTCCACTTCCCGAGCAGAAACTTGGCAAGCGCCCTTCCACCTACCATAGGGGAGGGGTCAAGATCCCAGGTAAGGACAATAACCAGGGACCCCAGGGATTGTAGGCCACATGTAGAGTTAACTATTGGTCCCCTACTGATCAACAAAGTAGACACGGGAGCTGCATGTACTTTAATTCATGGCAATGTAGCACAATTCAGTGGGCTGGTGCTGGCTATAGACGGCTATGGGGGAAATAATTTATGCTAAGCAACAAAATGTAGTTTTACAAATTGGACGATTACCTCCCCAAAGGGTGTATATTTCCCCCATACTTGAATTTATTTTAGGAATTGACATTCTCCAGAATGCCACTGTACAGACTACCATAGGAGAATTCTGCCTCTAATGCAGAATGATAAAGTTGGTGCTAAGGGGACAAGCTAAATGGTCCCTGGTGAAAGTGCCTTCACCCTGAAGAATTGTGGCAACCAAACAGTATAAATTCCTGGGGGCAGAGAACCAGGAAATTACTGCTACAATTAAGGAATTAGAAAGGGTAGGGGTAATAATAGTACCCATAGCCCCTTCAATAGTCCTGTATGGCCAGTATGAAAGCCTGATGGAACATGATGCATGGCAGTAGATTATCGTGAATTAAATAAAGTAACACTGGGAAGCGGATGTGGCTCAAGCGATTGGGCTCCTGTCTACCATATAGGAGGTCCAGGGTTCCGGAGTCTCCTGGTAAAGGCAGGCTGGTCCCAGGATCAGTTCCTGGTGCCGCCTAAAGAGAAGACAAGCAGACAGAAGAACACAGAGAGCAGACAGCAAGCACAAAAACAGTGGGGCGGGGGGGCGGGGGGGGGAAATAAATAAATAAAAATATATCTTTGAAAAATAAAATAAAGTATCACCACCACTGTATGCAGTGCTCCCAAACATTGCTGGTTTATTGTAAGAAATTAGTACCCAATTATGTCACTATCACTTTGTTTTAGCTCTTGCTAATGCTTTCTTTAGTGTCTCCTTAGACAAGTCAAGCCAGCCTGCATTTGCCTTCACATGGGAAGGCCAACAATGGGCCTTTACAGTGTTTGCCCAAGGCTACGTGCATAACCCAACCATCTGTCATGGCCTCAAGGCAAAGGATCTGGCCATGTGGAAGAAACCTGTGGTTGTAACCCTATTTCACTATATTGATGCTATTATGACAACCAGTAATTCTCTTTCAGAATTAAAAGAAGTATCAGAGACAATAGTATCTTTCCTTGAAAGCCAGGGGTGGGCAATCAATTGGGACAAGCTGCAAGGCCTTGGCTCTCTGTCAAATTTTTGGGTGTTGTTTGGTTGGGTAAGACAAAAACTATACCCTCAGTTGTAATCTATAAAGTGCAATGTTTTCCCACACCACAAACTCCAAAACAGTTAATGGCCTTTCTGGGGTTGTTGGGGTACTGGAGACTGTTCATCTCTCATTTAGCTCAAATATTAAAACCACTGTATATACTAATCAGAAAAGATCATACATGGGAATGGGAGGACCTCCAACAGGCTGCTTTTGAAGAAGCAAAGAGGGCAGTAGCACAGGCTCAAGCACTGATGGGGGTGGACCCTGACTTATGCAAATTGGATGTGGCCAGCACCGATACTGGCTTCAGGTGGGGTTTGTGGCAAAGTCAACATTCTAGCAAGTACCACTTGGGTTTCCGTCACAATTATGGAAAGGGGCTGAATTACAATATAGCTCCTTAGAGAAACATCTATGTGCAGCATACAATGCCTTGTTGCAAGTAGAAGGTGTAACCCCAAAGTGCCCGATCATTCTGAAGACTGCCGTCCTATCCAGGGGTGGATCGCAGATACTGGGAACAAACCTCGCTCTGGCAGTGCACAAGTAAGTACCTTATCAAAGTGGAAAGCTTACCTGCTGCAGCACAGTCTCTTCAACATTTGGCATCTGTGTACTGAAATGCACACAATCCTAGGCCCAGTGTCTTTCGTGGAAGACTTTTTGGCCCAATTTATAACCTCCAAGGTGGCCATTCAAGTGCCCACTAAAGAAGGCATGGGGGAAGCGGATGTGGCTCAAGTGATTGGGCTCCTGTCTACCTTATGGGAGATCCAGGGTTCGATTCCCAGGGCCTCCTGGTGAAAAGCAAGCTGGCCCATGCAGTGAGCTGGCCCAAGCGGAGAGCTGGCCCACATGGAGAGCTGGCGCAGCAAGATGATGCAACAAAAAGAGACACCGAAGAAAGACAATGAGAGACGCAGATCAGGGAGCTGAGGTGGCGCAAGAGATTAAGCAGCCTCTCTCCACTCTGGAAGCTCCCAGGATGCATTCCCTGTGCTGCCTAAGAGAAGACAAGCAGACACAGAGAGCAGAGAGCGAGCGCAAAACAACGGAGGGGGGCCGTAAATAAATAAATCTTTAAAAAATAAAAAATCAAGAAGGCATAGGAACAGTCCCAGAGAATGCATGGTATACAGACGGTTTAGCTAGTGGACAGCTTCCTGTGTGGACAGCTGTGGCTGTGCAGCCCAGCACTACATTATTTGGTGGAAAATGGGAAATGGGCTGAATTAAGAGCCATGTGGATGGTTATAGAACACGAGCCTGGGAACACATTAACAATCTGTACTAATAGTTGGGCAGTATACAAAGTCCTTACCACCTGGATGGCAACTTGGAAACAAGAACAATGAACTGTCATGAGCCACCCTCTGTTGGAGAAAGATCTATGGAAGGACATCTGAGATGCCTGCCAGTGGTGACAGGTAACTGTCACTCACGTCTCTGCCCACTCCTCTAACACCCTCCTCAGGAATGTTGAGGCAGATGCCCTCATGAAGTTCCAGAGCCATACCACTGAGACCCAAGAAATAGGAGAATGACTCTACAGGAAAAGCGGACATCATGATTACCATATTCTGTGGCACCTAGTCCAGTAGTTCCAGCTGCCTGTCACTCACCAGCAGCTCGTGGACATCACCCATGAGTGTCTGTCATGCTCACTCTGACAACCGAACCAATTACCTCACTAGATGGGACATATTGGCCAAGCACAGACCCAAGTAACATGATGGCAAGTGGATTACATTGGTCCCTTCCTCTTCTCAGAAGGGGCAAGTTGTGCTTTCACTGCTGCAGACACAGCCACAGGACTCTTGTTGGCCTTCCCAGAAGGAAAGGCCAACCAGCAGGCCGCTATTCACTGCTTAGAAAAAGTAAATGCCCTATACAGGGTACCAGCCCAAATTGTCAGTGACCGAGGAACTCCATTTACCGGTCACTTCACACAGTCTTGGGCAATGGACCAAGATATTGCTTGGACAATCCTGCAAATTGGACAGCATGGAATACCCTGCTGGCATGGCAGAATACAATCCATCAACAAGTTTGAAACAAGACCTACTCATTTAAGACTGAAATCCAGCTACCATCTTTCAATGAGACTTGTTTATTATATATTGTTCCTTGTAAGGGAATAGGAGAATAAGCCCAAGCCTTTATTAGGATATGCTTTATATGATGGTTTAGGATGGTTAACAGCTGAGGCTGTCACCCTAGATAATCTTGTCCCTGAATGCATGGAACCACAAGAGGGAATTCATGATGTGGGGTGGTTAACTTCTGAGTTGTGTAATTTTACTATCAAACTAGAAAATAATAGTCTTTGCCAATGGCAGACCTCTTAGCACTCATTTGCTAGAGCCTACCTATCCCCTAAAGGATGGCTATGGACTTGTGGGCAAAACAGGTGTCCATATTTGCCCTATAACTGGACCAGACGATGCATGTGGGAACAGCCATATGTCCCCACCACCCTATATGACTCATTACCCCATACTCCCGGTAATTGGGAAATGGTCAAGGCTAGATATAGAGTAAAGCACACCACCTGGTGGTTCTACCGTTTTGGGGCCAGGTAGAGCTGCAGTTGTCACTGAAAAACACCTAACAGCTTTAGCCAATCATACTGCTCAATCCCTTAATGACTCCAAAGTAGCAATTTCCTTACTAAATGAAGAAACTACCCAACTATGAAAGGTAGTTTTACAAAATAGGATGGCTTTAGATATTCTTACTGCAGCACAAGGTGGGACCTGTGCCCTCATTAATGTTCAATGTCATGTATATATTCCTGATCACCCCCATATTTCACAAGTTCTAAACCATATGCAAAAGCACATATAGCACATTGATAAATCAGCTATTGACCCCCCCCATCCAATTGATTTAATTCCCTTTCTTAGCCCTGGCAACATGTTTTTGTAGGTCTACTAGCTCTTGGTGGAAGACTCCTATTATTCTGTTGTCTTTTATACTGTTTCGTGGAATGTGGATGCAATGCTTGTCCTATGCTCAACGTAGGCTGCTGTGTAGGGTTGGATTGTGGGGGTCCAGAGCCCAGGCCCCCCTTAGCCCACAGCACGTAGCTGCCTAGGTGACCTGAACATAAGTTAAAGGTTAACAACCCTCCCCAGAGGGGAAAGAATGTATAGATGGTATCGTAAACATAATGTCCTCAGAGCAGTAAACTTCATTCCTGTACATAGTGATAACATCACCAGACCCCACGTGTGCATGTCACTGCACCCTAGCAGAAACTCTGTTCTCATACCCTATGGCATGTCTTTGTTCTGAAACTCTTATATCACCCCTCATTTTCCCACCTCTTTGTGGAGCGCTAATTCCATTCTCCAGACTGCCACCACCAGAGACTCTCTCCTGTTTTATAAGTCCAAATAAAGCTTATGTCTGACTCAGTGCCAGGTGCATTCTTTGGTCTTGCAGCTGTCCAAACTCATGCCCTTCAGGAGTTGGGTTGGAACACATGTGAACAAACAGACAGATAGTAAACTGCAGAGCCACATTTTAATGAATATGTAGTTGGGGGTAAATGGAAAGTGGTAAATGTGTAGGTAAAAAAAGTCAAATACAAATTATAAAAAGCTTAACTACAAAATTTAAAAATCTGATATCATTCTGTATTACCAAGGATGTGAGGAAGCCAATACCTTCTTACATTGCCAATGGAAGTATACATTGGTAAATATTTATACCAAAATACACCAGTATACACATTAGACTTTGATTTTGGCAAAATCTATCAAAATTACAAATGTGTATGTGCTAAGATCTAGCAAATGCATCTAGAATTTATCCTACAAATGCATCTAGAATTTATCCTACAATTGTACTCCTTGTGGTAGACTCTGTTGTCTTAGTTTGCCCAGCTGCTATGCTCAATATCACACAATGAGTTGGCTTAAGCAATGGGCATTGAAATTTCTTTTCTCATGGTTTCAAAGGCTAGAAGTCCAAAATCAAGGTGTCAG
>JAQZBX010028749.1:0-27663 GCA_029593785.1 Cabassous unicinctus
CAGTTTGACACCTCGAAAATAAAAAGAAAAACAACCCATTTAAAAAATGGGCAAGTGACTTGAAAAGACACTTCTCCAAGGAAGAAATACAAATGGCTAAAAAGCACATGAAAAAATGCTCGACATTGCTAGCTATTAGGGAAATGCAAATCAAAACCACAATAGGTACCATCTTACACCCATCAGAATGGCAGCTATTGAAAAAACAGGAGAATGTAAGTGTTGGAGAGGATGTGGAGGAATAGGAACCCTCATCCACTGCTGGTGGGATTGTGGAATGGTCCAGCCACTGTGGAGTACAGTTTGGCAATTCCTCAGAAAACTAACAATAGATCTCCTATATGATCCAGCAGTTCCACTACTGGGTATATACCTAGAAGAATTGAAAGCAAAGACACGAACAGATACATGCACACCAATGTTCATAGCAGCATTGTTCACAATTGCCAAAAGTTGGAATCAGCCCTGGTGCCCATCAACAGATGAATGGATAAGCAAAATGTGGTACATACATACAATGGAATATTACTCAGTTGTTAGAAGGAATTAAGTGCAAACACATGGAATAACATGGATGAATCTTGAAGACCTTATGTTGAGTGAAGCAAGCCAGGCATTGAAGGCTGAACAGTGTATGACCTTATTCATTTGAAGTAAGGAGTGTTAACAGTCTCTGAGAACCACTGTCTGAAAGATAGATTAACAAGGGAGAGAGAAAGGTAGGTTGTGAGCCATCACCCACATGGACAAAATCTATGGTAAAGTGATAGAGTATAGTAACATATTGAAGGATAGGACAGGTGGGTAGAGATATTACTGAGTTTGGTGTGCAGGGTTAACAGGTGGCCAGATTAGGAAGGGCAGGTTAGAATACCCAGGGCATGTAACTATGAATCTTGTCATCCCATAAGCCAAGACAGGGGAGTCTCATATGCCCCCAGGGGTGGGGAGGAAGGAACAGAAAAGATCAAATGGGGTATTTAGTGGTCATGGGAAATATGCTTCATTACCTTTCAGTAATGGACATAGGACATGGTAAATATCATCAAAAAATATTAAACTGCACTGTCTAAAATGTAAACTATACTGTAAACCATTGACAAAGTTTAGTAGCCATGTTTCACTATCTGTATAACAGTTACAACAATGCTACCAACCACACACATGCAAAAAAAAAGTTTTAATATGGGGTGGGAAAGGGGGAGGGAGTTTGGGTAGATGGGAATCTCTAGTATTCCATGTGTGATTTGCTGTGACCTAAAACTTCTTTGAAAATTAAATGAAAATTTGGGAGACCCTGGGAAATGAGAGGGGGAAGGTGTCACGGTACACACTGGACATCAGATAATGCAGTGATAAAAGGAGAAAAAATAATAATAATAATTAAAAAACAATTTTTTTCTTTTGTTTTTTCCCATTTTCTTTTTTTGAATGTCCCAATCTGTTAATTATATTTTATTTTATTTCTTATTTTCTGAATTTCCTTGTATTTTATCTCTTGCATTTAAGTTTATCACTATTTTTACATTTTCCTGTTAATTGTATTTGTTTATTATATGAGCTTCATCTTCAGGGAAGGGTTACATTGAAGGCTGCAGAGTATCATTGGTGGGGGTTGTCTGGGATGGGGGATTCATGGGAGTAAGTTCATCTGAATATACATGAAAATTATATAAAATTGCTCAAATAATCAAGGGATGGGGCATGGTCACTGTGGATAAACAATCACTCAATAAATGAGGGAATACTGAATTTCCAGGCTGAAGAGCTCTGCCACATTCTCCAAGGGAACAGCAAGAGTCCCCCAAAAGCAGGGGCAGTGTCTGGCAAAAGAGGATGGCCCACTGTTGGGTTCTTGTTATTGATAACTAGACTTATGAGTCTATGGTCTTGTAATTGAAACTTGGCCTACTGTTATTGGGTGCCTAAGGGTTGCCACCTGAAAGCCTCTTTGTTGCTCAAATGTGGCCTCTCTCTAAGCCAAACTCAGCATTTGAATGCATTACCTTCCCCCAACGTGGGACATGACACCCGGGGATGAGCCTCTCTGGCAACGAGGGACTAATACCAAGTGCCAACTGGAAACACGACTGGAAAAAAACAAATAAACCTTGAATAAAAGGAGGGAAAGATAGACACATGAGTTCATGTGGCTAAGAGACTTCAAAGTGAGTCGGTAGGTCATCCCAGAGGTAACACTTATGCACACCTCAGCAGGATCTCATATAACACCAAAGTGGATATCACCTCACACAGAGGGACTCCTGAGGGCTCTGGAGACACCCAGGTCCTATATAAGGGGGAATATCCCCAGAGATTGACGCCTTATCCGTAGGCTCTACTTTGGAATCTGTGCTCCTGAGAGTGACAGAATTGGACTCAAATTAGTCCTCCCTGCACATGGTCCATCAGTCCCCTCTATTCAAACCTATATATGAAGCTGGAGTTTTTAGGTGTACTTCCAGAGACTGGAGCCTCTGGTCTGCCTATGTGACAGCTGTGCCTGGAATCTCAGTGTAGCTGCAGCTCCTACTCTACAGCTCAATGGACTCACCCACGTCACCTGGTGAGGAGATGATGATGATGGCAACGGCCACTGCAGGGAATGGAGAGAGCCTGCAGCTGAAGGCAGGATAAATCCCATCCACTGTATCCATGGGATATAATCCCACTCTCACTTGGAGATGGAGTGGACATCACCATTCCATTCCCCTCAGGATTGGGGGAAGAGCTACAGACTAGAGTGGACTCAATGGTATTCTGTTGTAGACATATTGAGATTTAAGCAATGGAAGAAATTTTAACAGTGAGGTGAAGCCAGTGGCCACTAGATGCTTTCAGGGTGGGGAGAGGAATGGCAGTTGTAATACAGGGGCTTTTTCAGGACTTTGGGGTTGTCCTGAGTGACATTGTGGTGAAAGATATAGGCCATTTTAGAGCAGCATATACCATGCAGAACTGTGTGGGGGAGAGTGTGGCCTATGATGTGAACTCTGGTCTATGGTTAGTGGCAAAGCCCCAGGATGTGTATATCCATTTCAGGTGATGTGCCACACTAATGAAAGAGGTTTATGTGAGATATTATGGGAAGTATGGGAGGTGGAGATCACGGGAATCCCTGTAATTTTTGTGGAACATCTATGAAATCTAAGCATCTTTTAAAATATATATGAAAAAGAAATTTAAAAATAAATAAAAACTTATAAGTGTGTATGGTGCAAAATGTAAACCATTATGTAAGCTATTTACTATGATTAGTATGAATGATTCAATATTTGTACATCAATTGTAAAAAATGTACCATAAACATTTAAAATGTTATTAATAGGAGAAAGGAGAAGAGATGGATGTGGTTGGATATATGGGAATCTGCTCTATTTTCTATGTGATTTTCCATAAGTGAGGCTTCTTTGAAGACAATGTGAAAAAATAAGACAATGGAGCACATACGGAACACCCTGTCACTGTAAATAAAAGATAACAGATCTTATGTTGATGAAAGAAACATTGAAGAAAAAATAAATGTGGTGAAAAGTGGAGGGTGTTGAGAGTGGGACATATGGGAATCCCTTATATTTTTTAAGTAGCATTTTATGTAATCTAAGTATCTTTTTAAAATAAAAAATATGTATATTAAAAAAAAATCTATGTGCTTTCTCTGTTCAAATTTTTATTCACCAATTTGTTAAAACTCGCTTCAATCCTTATGAAGAAAGAATGACTTACTGAATAGCTTGAAATCATGCCCAAAGTATTTCCTGGAATGTTCTGATGCAAGGTCATCATTATGCTTCTATTACAGCACCCAAATCTGTGGTATGGAGATATTTGGATGTGTGCAATATTGCTCATTGCAGTGCAGCCAATTGTGTGTCAGGTATAGGTTCTCTGTTAGATTTTGCTGGGCTCCCTCTCCTTTTGGGAATGAGATTGCTATAGGCTGGTCTAGGGTGTGCTTGACTGTGCAATTGTTATTCCACATGTCTTCATCCTGCAACAGGCTAAGCTGGAGTTGCTTACAGATCTAAAGTAGAGGACCATGGGAGATTAGCAGAAATATGCTGAGGTCTCTTGAAGCAAAATGTCATTTCCACCATATTCTCTTGGTCAAAGCAAATTAAATACTTTAAGTCCAGCCTAGAATCAAAGGTGGATAAATAGATTCCACATCCTGAAAGAGGGTACTGCACTATGTAATTGAAAAGACAACAATTCAGAGGAAATTAGAAAATGGAGACCCCTCTGCAGTCTTCCCAAGAATTAGTTACAATTAAATTAAAGACAATTTTATTGTGATTCTTAAAAACCCAAGACTTGAATGATGATGACTTCCATTTTTGCCTTCTGCAGCTTTGTTAAATTCTTGAAGAGAGTGAAAGTCAAACTATACATTTCATAAGAAGTCTTGGAATTTCTACTCCAGATCATCATGGCTTCCCCAAATATAAGCATTCCCTTCTTGCCCTTTGCCTCAGATCAGCATTTTTATTCTAAGAAGAAATGCAGCCTTTTCCTTCTCTCTAACCTCTTAATGTGGAGGGCCTCTTGTCTGGCTCATAATTTAATTTAACAGGAAAACTCTTTCTTCACTGATGAATTCTTGATGACCCACAGGAGCCCAGGAAGTTCTGTGAACAGCAATGAGGAAGGAAGAATAGGTTTTGCCTGAAGTTACTCCAGAGACAAAGAAATGGGCATATACTGTAAAAGGCCCCCAAATAGAAAATACTCCAGTGTTTAACTGTGAAGAGTCCTTTAGGTTTTACTCCATCCATTTTGTCCATGACATGCTGTTCCCACTTGCCATACTTCATTTCAATTCGTGGGTATTCTCTCTTTCCATAACTGTGGTTTTCTTTCTCTAGTTCTGATCATATCTCTGCTTTCCCATTCTCAATCTTACATCATTTATTATTCTTCATTTTGTCATAATGTAAAAGCAGGTTACCTGGGGTCAGTGATGAGGTAAATGGGGGAGATATTGCCTAATGGGTTCAGAGTTTCTGATTGAGGTCAAGAAAGGATGCTGGTGATGGCATCACACCATAGTGACTATAATTGGTACTAGTGAATAGTACAATTTAAAGTTGTAAAAACATGAATTTTGCGTTGTATTTTTGTTGCTACAAAAAATTAAAAACATACACATATATATTGATTTTTTTGGAGTTTAAATGAATAAAAATAATAATAGATCCATTAATTACAGAAATTGAGCATCATCCAAGTATTAGTGGGTAAAATTAAATGAGAAATTCCCTACATAGTGGTGTGAACAGGCCATGGTGTATAAAATATATATGTGTGTGTGTGTGTGTGTATATATATATATATTTCAAAATTAATAAACATTTTATAGATAAGGAAGTATAGAACAGGTCCTAATTTGCATTTCAAGCACTACATTTCTAATTGATTTGGAAAAGCATCATCAAGCAAAAGTTTGTAGTGTCCAAAGTTTTATGGTAAGTGAACGCAGTTTCTCTACTTGGTTGAAGTGGAGAATAGGAAATTTTGGAGGCTATGACAAGGGCTGTATCCTCACCCTAATTCAGTGCTTTGGTGATCCAATGGAACTACTTAAGATATATTCTTCAGTCTTATAGAACATCTATTTCAAATATTGGATAGGCCTTTTGGTGGTTAGACCTATGGAAGGAAGAAGAGCTCATGGAGGACAAATAATAAAAACTGGGCTAATCAGGGGGTTAACCTGGTCTCTTGGGAACAGACAATAAGCAGGATTTTTTTTTTCTGTTTGGAATAGTTTCCAAAAGGGAAAAGATGGAGTAGCAGTGGGAGTAAAAAGAGGCAAATGTGCCTAAGGAGCAGCTATGAGGAAGCTGTAAATACCTCCTCTTTGTACCTCAGTTTGTGAAAGCTCAGGCAAGTTGGAGCATGGTCAGTTTCTGGGGTCCTAGTTCTAGATGGGGGAGTGATAACTGATGACTTCCTGTTTTATTGTTTGGGAACATAGCTTCACTTTACATCATCAATGACTCAAAGAGGAATTCAGATTTCCACCTGGAGACTTCCCTTTATGAGAAACACTCCACGTGAGTTGAAAGCCAAGTAGATATTGAAGGAAGGGTTTAGATTGAATGGAAGCTGAAATCTTTTATTTTAAGTCATCTGAGTGCTAATTCAGTCAAGACTTGGACTGAGGTTTCCTTACTTATTTATTTAAATAATGAATTTTATATTTATTCTATTTTTTAAAGAAGATTTCATTGAGTTCAACAATGCTGGGGATCAAGTATAAAAATGAAATAAAGGGAATGGAAGCCAAATTAGAATAAGGAATGTTAGGGATAATGTGAATCTAAGAAAAACAGAACATCTGTCCAAGAAGCATTACAATTAAGACTAGGAAAACTTGGGATATTAGGAATGGAGGTATGTGCGGTGAAAATAGAGCATTTCTTTTCTTATTTTTTATTTAAGAAATTTTTTAAAAAAGATACTTAGATTACCTAAAGGTTACACAAACAATATAGGGATTCCCATATGTCCCACTTCCCACACCACCCACAACATCCCACACATACATCCTTCATTAGTGTGGCACATTAATTGCAATTCATAAACACAGCCTGGAGCATTGCCATTAAGCATAGACAATAGTTCACATTGTAGATGGCACTCTCTCCCACATGTAGTTCTGCATGGTTTCTGATGCGATAAAATGGCCTATATCTGTTGTTGCAATGTTACTCAGGACAATTCCCAAGTCCTGATAAAGCCCCTGCATCTCAATGGCTTTTCCATCTCCATGCCCCCTGAGCCTCCAGTGGCCACTGGTTAGAACTCAATGTTGTAATTTCTACCATTGCTTGAATCACAATATGTCTATAGTAAAACACCAATAAGTCCACTCTAGTCCACAGCTCTTTCTCCATCCTGGAGTCTGGGATGGTGATGTCTACTCCACCTCCAATTGAGAGGGAGCTTGTATCCCATGGGAAGATGGATGGGATTATCCTGCCTCCAGCTACAGACCCTCTCCATTCCCTGGGATGGCTGCTTCCCATCAAATTCCTGCCAGTTTTCCTGGGTGAGTACAATAAGCTGCATAGTACAAGTTGCTTCTCCACTAAGGTTCTGGGCCCAGCTGGCAAATGGAAAGCCCAAAGACTCACAGCTCTGGATGTACACCTACAAACTCCAGGATCAAGTATAGGTTTGAATATAAGGGCCAGATGAGCCATGTGCAGGGATGACATAATTGAGCCCAATTCTGACACTCTCAGGAGCACAAACTCCAAAGTAGGGCCCTCTGGCCAGGCACCAAACTCCAGAGCTATCTGCCCTGTCATAGGACCTGGGTGTCTCCAGAGTCCTCAATAGCCCTACTATTTGGGATAATATCCACTTTGGAATTCTATGGGATCCTACTGAGATGTATGTAAGTGCTACCTGTGGGATGACCTCCCGACTCATTTTGAAGTGTCTTAGCCATATAAAGTAATTTGTCTTTACCTTTTCCCCCTTTTATTCAAGATCTTTTTCCAGTCACCTTGCCAGTAAGTGCTTCATAGCAATTTCTCTTTGCCAGGGAGGCTCAACCTGGGGAGTCATGTTCCACACTCGTCAGAAGGTAATGCAGTCACATGCTGAGTTTGGCTTAGAAACAGGCCACATTTGAGCAACAAGGAGGCTCTTAGGAGGCAACCCTTAGGCACCCCAAAACAATAGGCTAAGATTCAATTTCAAAAGCAAAGACTTATAAGGCTAGTCATCAATATCAAGGGCCCATCATTGGATCATCCTCCTTCACCAGTCACTGCAACCTGCACTTGGGGGACTGTTGCTGCTCCCTTAGAGAATGTGGCAGAGCTCTTCAGGGTGGGAATTCAGTATTCTCTCATTTATTGAGTGATTTTCCACCCACTGTGACAATGCCCCATGAACATTTGAACATTTTTATATACCTTACATTTATGCTCAGATGAACTTCCTCCCATGCATCCCCCATTCCTGACACCCTCACTAGTGATCCTCCCCCACCCCAGTTGTAACTCTTCTGTGATCCAAAGCTTCTTCGAAGATGAAGCCATTACAATAGCTGAATACAATTAAGAGGAAAATGAAATATTAATGATAAAGTTTAAAAGTAAGAGATAAAATACATAAAAATTTAAAAAACTGAAAATGACATAAAATTAAAAGGTTAGGATATTTTAAAAAAATGAAAAATATAAAAAACAATTTTTTGACCTTTTCCCTTTCATCACTGCAATATCTCATGTCCAGTCTATAATGTGGCACCTTCCCCTCTCATTCCCCAGTGTCTCACTATTTTTTCTTTTGTTTTCAAAGAAGATTTAGGGCACAGCTAAGTCACTCACAGAATACAGGTGAATCTCATATACCCAACAACCTCCGCCTTTCCTTCCCCCCTTATTAATACCTTTTTATATGTGGGTGTTAGCATTGTTAAAACTGTAATACAAATAGTGAAACATAGCTACTACACATTGTCAGTGGTTTACAGTATGGCTTACAGTTTAGACCTTACAGTTTAATAAATTTTGATTATATTTACCATGTCCTGTGTCCATCACAGTTTGGTAATGAAGAAATTTCCACTGACCACTAAATACCTCCTGTTTTCTCTATTCTATTCCTCCCCAACCCCCCAGGGCCCATGAGGACCCCCTGGCTTGACTCATTTAATGACAAGATTCATAGTTACATGCAACAAGAGGTCTTTATGTTGGCTCTGGGTTTTTCATATATACCCTTTATCATGTTCAGAAAGTTTTCTTCTATTCCTATGTTTTGCAGTGTTTTTATCAGAAAAGAGTTCTGTATTTTGTCAAATGATTTTTCTGCATCTATTGAGATGATCATGTGATTTTTTTTCCCCAATCTGTTTACATGATGTATTACATTGATTGATTTTCTTATGTTGAACCATCCTTGCATACCTGGGATGCAACCCATTTGGTCACAGTGTATAATTCGTTTGATATGTTTTTCAATGAGATTAGCAAGTGTTTTGTTGAGGATTTTAGCATCTCGGTTCGTTAGAGAAATTCGGCTGTAATTTTCCTTTCTTGTAACATCTTTGTTTGGATTTGGTATTAGGGTAAAGTTAACATCATAGAATGAGTTAGGCAACATTCCTTCTACTTCTATTTTTTGGAAGAGCTTAAGCAGGATTTGTATTAGCTCTTTCCAAATGTTTGGTAGAATTCACCTGTGAAGCCATCTGGTCCTGCGATCTTCTTAGTTGGGAGGTTTTTGATGACTGACTCTAAGTCTTTACTTGTCATAGGAACTGTTGAGTTCATCATTTTCTTCTTTCGTTAATGTATACTGCTTGTGAGTTTCTAGGAGTTTGACCATTTCCTCTAAATTATTATTCTAGTTGGCATATAATTTTTCAAAATATCCTCTTCTGATACTGTTTACTTCTGTGGTGTCAGTGGTGCTATACCCTTCCTAATTTCTTATTTTGTGTATTTGCATTTGCTATCTCTTTTTCTTTGTTGGTCTGGCTAAGGGTTTGTCAATTTTATTGATCTTCTTGAAGAACCAGCTTTTGGTTTTGTTTATTTTTTCTAGTGCTTTCATATATATACATACATACATATATATATATATATATTTTTTAAAGGTACCTTGATTACATATATGTTACATAAAGAATATAGGGATTCCCATATGCCCCACTTATTTTCTATTTCATTTAGTTCTGCTGTAATCTTTGTTATTTCCTTCTTTCTACTTCCTTTGGGTAAATTTGTTGTTGTTTTTCCAATTCTTCCAGGTGTGCAGTTAGGTCTTCAATTTTAGCTCTTTTTATTTTTCAATATATGCGTTATTGCTATGAATTTCTCTCTCACTAAAGCTTTGGCTGCATCCCATAAGTTTTGATAAGTTGTGTTGTCATTTTCATTCATTTAAAGTACTTACTGAATTCATTTGAGATTTCCTCCTTGATCCACTGTTTGTCTAAGAATGTGCTGTTTAACTTCCATATCTTTGTGCCTAATCTGATTCTCTGGCTCTTGGTGATTTCCAATTTCATTCCATTGTGGTGAGAGAAATTACTTTGTGTAACTCAGTCTTTCTGAATTCATTGAGAGTTTTCCTGTGGCCTAGCATGTTGTCTATCTTGAAGTATGATCCATGTGCACTCTAGAAGAATGTATACCCAGCTGTATTTGGGTGTAGCATTTTGTATATATCTATCAGGTCCAGATTCTCTAGTGTATTATTCAGAGTCTTTGTTTCTTTATTGATTCGTTGTCAATATGTTCTATGTAATGGTGATAATGGCGTATTTAAGTCCCCCACTATAATTGTAGAGGCAATTATGCCTCCGCTTAGTCTTTCCTGTGTTTGCATCATGTATTTTGAGGCACCCTGATTAGGTGCATAAATGTTTATGATTGTTCTTTCTTCTTGAAAGATTACCCTTTTTACTAATATATACTGTTCATCTTTGTCTCTTATAATAATTTTGCATTTAAAGTCTATTTTGTCCAATATTAGGATAGCTACTCCAGCCCTTTTTTGGTTGTTGTTTGCTTGTTAAAATGTCTTTCAGCCAAGGTGATCCAAGATCCTGGATCCAAGGTGGGTTTCTTGTAGACAACATGTAGATTGATCATGTTTCCTTATCCATTCTGCCAATCTGTATCTCTTCACTGGTGACTTTAATCCATTAACATTCAAGCTTATTACTCTCAAGGAATTTCTTACATCAGCCATATTTTCTTTGGTTTTATGTATGTCATATGTTGTTTTTAATTCTCTTTTTGACTTTTTAGTTGTTCTTATACTCTCCTCCAACTCTCTCTCTCCTCTTTGTTTGTTTTGTATTGTCATTTAAATCCCTAAGTCCCTGCTAGATTTTTTCTATCTTTTTATCTATCTGTTCTAATATCTGTTTGATTTCAGATGTATTGTCTTCTACATCATTAATTCTTTCTTCTGCCTGTGCACATCTGCTGATATGTGATTCCAGTGTCTTTTTGACTCCTTGGATTGTTCCATTCATCATCATCATATCCATTATCTTTTAATGTATGTTAACAATTTCTTCTGTATGTTCTCCAAGTGTCTTCTTAATATCCTTAATCTCTTCCTTCACTGCATTAAGTCGGTCCATGATATTTGTTTGGACCATTTTGATTCTTCGTTCAATGTTCTGCATCTCTTCCTAGTTTTTAGTTTGTTCATTGGACTGGTCCATGTCTTCCTGTTTCTTAGTATGGTTTGTAATTTTTTGTTGCCCTCTGGTCATCATTGATCTTGATGTGTTTATTCAGTTGATTAGCCTCTCTCACTGCTCTAGAATTTTCTTTAGCTGTTGGTTTTGTGTGTGTGTTAAGTTTTCTCTTTGACACTTTGTTCTTCTTGTTCTATTTCCTTGCTCTTTTCTATGTTCCCTTGAAGGAAAAAGATTAGGGTCAGAGAAATCAAAAGAGGTAAGGAAAGAAAAAGGATAGTAGTAATAATGATAAAAATTAAAAGAGTAGCTATATAAGACTTATTAAATTTAATATTTAACTCATTTAAGCAGTGTAGAGCAATAAGAATTATAAAAATGGAGTACCTACAATGAAATGGGAAACCAAATAGAGAAAAATATATAGAATGATTTAAAAGGCCAGAATTATCAGGAGAGAATGAAATAGAAAAGAAAGGACAGAGACAAAAATGTTAATAATAATAAAAAAGAAACAGAATAGACAAGATTGAAATCAAAATCAGTAATTTTGAGGACTAATATAAAAAGGTGGAATGTTAGAACCAGAACAGAAAGCAGAAGATAGAAAGATGAAGAAATGAAAATAGATAGTGTTGGTAGACCAAATCAGTTTACACAGAAAATGGGAAATCAAGGAAGAAGAAGCACAGCAAAGAAGAAACGAGTTAGCAGCACCTAATTTTTTTAAAAAAGTAGGGGGTGGGGATGAAAGAGGAAAGAAAAACAAGAAACAAACAAAAGAAAGAACAAAAAAACAAACACACATGCAAGCAGTCAAACAGAGCTAAGGAAGAACAACGTTTCTTCTTGAGCCCTTGTGGAGCTTCTCAGTCTGCCTGTGTTTTGAGGAATATTTTAGCGAGTAAACTAAGTTAAAATTTTTTTAAGTACCCTTTTTTTTGAGGAAAAATAAGGGACCCAAAAGAAACTAGTACAAAAATAATGTCTATGATTTCCCTGTCCTAAAGTATTAGCTGGATGTTATATATCCCGGTGGATCACTGCTCTTAGAGGAGCTGGGAATCAAACTAGGGACCTCATGTATTCAAGGCAGAAATGGCTCCACTGAGCTAGCTTTCTAATTGGGTCAGTTAGCTCTTCAGAAAACTATTCCGTAATTTTCCCTTGGGCAGGTTTGATTCTCCTTAGGCAGCAGGATTCAACAGTCTGAATGAGCAGATCCCCCCTCCCCTCTCCTCGTCAGCTTGAGTTCCCTTTTGAAATTCAAATGGGACCCTGATGACTGTGTTCACCACATTGCACCAAAATGATTTTCAAGCCTCTTCTAGACCGCCCCCCTCCTCCCAGGGGACCCTTAATAGGCTCTTGGAAACTTGTTAAGCACTTCCCACTGTCTGACTCCCTCAGGGAAGTTGAAATTCTGCTAGTCCTCAGAATGGAACTCTTAAATTGGTTGACTCTGCCATCTCTCAAGCCAAGCTTTTGTATCCCAGGTGGTTAGGTAAATCAGGCTTCCTCAGCAGATTCACCTCTCCCATTAGCCTCGTGTCACTTTGAGCTGGCTGGTGCGCTCCCCAAATCCCTAAGGAGGTCCAGGCAACCAAACCCAGAGAAAGGAAACCCCTCTCCACATTTTACCAAAACCCTCCCACTCTCACAGAATGCTTCCTGAGCTGGGTGACCAGTAGGAGTCAGGACTCACCCTGTCCCATTGTCCTAAGGGTCGAGCTTAGCCATCTGTGATTTCCATGAGGCTAAAAACACACAGTTTTATCTTGAGAAATCTATCTCTCTATCAAGCTCCATCCAGATCGATGCCCCAAAGGCCCCTGCTCCATGGGTTCCCAGAACATCTCACTTGGGCAGGAACCTTTCCCCAATCAGCTGTCTTTTGTGAGAAAGATGTTGAGTTCCTACTTAAACCGGCGCTATCTTGCCTCCGACTCCTTCTTTTCCTATTTTCAACCCAGGAGACATTTGAGCTTTCCTGTGTATTGATGGGAATGTTCCAGTCAAATATAAGGAGATAATTTTTTAACAAATTATCTGTAAAGGATGCATACTTTTTCACATTGGCTTTCACTTGAAATATGATTTTTAAAACTTTTTTTTATTTTTAAGATATTTTTGATTACATAAATGTTACCTAAAAAATATAGGAGATTCTCATATGCTCTGTCCTCTACCACTCTGGCACTTTCCCACATAAACAATATCTTTCATTAGTGTAGTATATTTTTTACAATTGAATACATATTGAAACATTGCCACTAATTATGGATTACAGTTTATATTATAGTTTACACTCTGCCCCACACAATTTTGAAAGTTATGAAAAAATATGTAATGGCCTGTATCCTTCACTGAAACATCATATAGATCAATTTCAAAATCCTGAAAATGCCCCCATAGTACACCTGTTTTCCCTCTCCCTTCCTTTAGAACCTCAGGTGGCAACTGGAACAACATCATTGATAAAAGTTCTTCCATTGCTAGAATAAAAATAAGTCTGTAGTAGAGTAATAGTAAGTCTTCTTTAGTTCGTTGTTTATTCCCCAGTTTTGAAGATTTTGGGATGATGATGCTCACTCTGCCTCTAATTGAGAGGGGGCTTATATGCCATGGGGCAGATGGATGGGAATATCTTGCTTGTGGTTGCAAATTCTCTGTGTTCCTTGGGATGGGCATAGGTGTTGCAACTCTGCTGAGATTCATGGACCAACTGGCACATGGAAGGACCAAAGATTTAGTTCTTTTGGAAATACACCTATCAGGTATAGTACTAACTATAGGTTCAAATATAAGGGGCAGTAGAATCATATGTAGGGAAACCACAAATGAGTCAAACTCTGTCACACTTGGGAGCATAAATTCCAATGTAAGTACCAATTGCAGATTGCCAAACTCCTGAGCTGTGAGCACTGCATATATTGTCTGTATGTCTCCAGAGCGCTCAGTGACCCCATTATTTGAGGCAATATTTACTGTGCCAGTCAATGAGATCCTGCTGAGACGTGCACAAATATCCTCTGGGAGGACCTCATGACGCACTTTGAAGTCACTTAGCAATATAAACTCATTTGTATTTACTCTTTCCCCCTTTAGTCAAGGTCTTTCTCCAGTTGCATTGGTAGTTGGTGCTTGGTAGTAATCCCTCAGTGAAAGCAAGCCTCATCCCCGGGAATCATATCCCACACTGAGGGGAAGGTAATGCATTTATATGATGAGTTTGGCTTAGAGAGAGACTACTTTTGAGCAATAAGGAGGCTTTTTGGAGGTAACTCTTAGGCAAAACCTAATACTAGGCTAAGTTTCAACTTCAAAAGAAAAGGTTCATAAGTGCAATCATCAGTATCAAAGGCCCATTGCAATGGTCCATCCTCCTTCCCTAGGCACCACCCCTGTATTTGGGGTATTCTTGCTGTCCCAATAGAGAATTTAGCAGAGTTGCCCCGATTTGGAATTGATAATCTTTTGGCAATTCTGAGGAACTCCACCCATTTTGACAATGCCCCATGAACACATGAACACATTCACATGCCTTAGAGGTCTGCCCCAGGTGAACCCCTTAATATGCATCCACCCATCTCTGACACCCCACATCAATGATCCTTGCTTGCCACAGTTGTGACCTGTCTGTGATCCAAAACCTCTCCATAAATGAAGCCAACAAAAATGTAAACTATAATGTTTTCTTTAATTCATGCTTAGTTGTAATGCTCCATGAATGTACCAACTCATGAAGAATGCTGTTTATGTTGGAAAATGTGGGAGGTGTAGCGGGGCATATGGCAATCTCTTATATTTTTATGTACATTTTATGTAATCTAAATATCTTTTTTCAAAAAAATAAAATATATTAAAAAATAAGAAAATGAAATAATAATGGTAGTTTTAAAAACAAAAAATAAAATACAAAAATTAAAAATTTTTTAAATAATAAAATATTAGACATTGTCTTTCATCATTGTAAGATCTGATTTCTCAAATGTACGGTGACATTTCCTTCTGTATATTCAACCATTGCTTTATTTTTTACATTTTAACTTCAAAGAAGCTATAGGTTACTGAAAAGTCACATATAGAATATAGGGGATTTCCATATACCCAGAACCCTCTCCCTTTCCCCCTTTCCCTTATTAATAACATTTTACATGCTGATGGTACATTTGGTACAATTTATGTAGAATTATTGAAGCATTGCTACTAACCATGATCAATGGTTTACATTATGATTTACATTTTGGACCACACACTTTTATAAATTTGGATGAAATTTAAAATGGCCTCTATCCATTATTGCCAGATCATGCAGAAAAATTATAAGTCCCTAAAAATGCCTTATTTTCCATCTATTCTATTATTCCCTCCCCTTCCCCTCGGGACCTATGGTAACCACTACATTTAACTTTTTGAAGAATAAGATGCATAAGTACTTGCAGTAATATTTAGGGCTTGACATATATTTCTATTTTCTTGTTTATTGTGTGGGTCTCCACCCACTGATATGTATAAGATGAACACTTACATATTCCTCAGAAGCCTGCCCCTGGTGTGACCTGTCCTGTATGCCCACCCCCCAAACCATCACCCTACTCCAGTAACCATCCCCTGCCGTATTTGCCAAAAAAACTTTCCCAACAGTGTAGTCTTAACCACAGACCTGAAAAACCCAGAGTTCACATGCTCCTTGCCCTGACAGTACACAGCACTACACCACTGTCACACACATCCACTTCACAACTACATACTTCCACCTTATCATAGACTGCATATATGGACATTGGCTCACAATCTTCTATTCCCTTTCTGTCTCCAGTAAACCTATCTTCCAGACTAGCTCTGTGAGTCTACTAAATTTGCTTAATTCATATCAGTGAGATCATGTAATATTTGACATTCAGCACCTGGTTTGCTTCACTCTATATCAGGTCTTTAAGATTCATACATGTTATCCCGTGTGTTAATACTGCATTTCTACTTATGACTGAGTAATATTCCATTGTTTGTATATACCACAATTTACTTATTCATTTCACTTGTTGATGGACATTTGGGTTGCTTCCAACTTTTGGCAATGGTGAACATTGATGTTCATATCTATTCATTTCCCTGCTTTCAATCTTCTGGATATATACTCAACAGTGGGATTGATGGATCATATGGTGGTTCTATAGTTAGCTTACTGAGGATCTGCCAAGCAGTCCTCCACAATGGCTGCACCATTCTAAATTCTCATCAGCAGAGGTTAAGTGTTCCCTTTCCTCCACTTCCTCTCCAACACTTGTAGTCCTCTATTTTTTAATAGCTGCCAATCTAATGGGTGTAAGATGTTATCTCAATTAGTTTTGATTTCCATTTCCATAATAGCTAGTGCTATAGAGCATATTTTCTTGTGCTTTTGCATTTCTTCTTTGGAGGGGTGTCTATTCAAATCAATTGCCCATTTTTAAAATAGGTTGTTTGTCTTTTTATTTTTAAGATGTGGGACTTCTTCATATGTGCTAGATATTAGGCCCTTATCAGATAGTTGATTACCAAATATTTTTTCCCATTGAGTAGTCTGCCTTTTTCCATTCTTGACAAACTCCTTTGAAGTGCACAAGTTTTTAATTTTGAGGAGGTTCCATTCATCTACTTTTCCTTTCATTGCTCATGGTTTTGGAGGTAAAGTTTATGAAATCATTTCCTACTACAAGGTCTTGTATATGCTTCCCTACATTATCTTCCTAGATCTTTATGGTCTTAGTTCTTCTATTTAGATATGTGATCCATGTTAAGTTAATTTTTGTATAAGGCAAGAGATGGTGATCTTTTCTCATAATGTTGGATATGGATATCCAGTTCCCCAAGCACCGTTTGTTGAAGGAGCCATTCTCTCCCCATTTGATGATCTTGGTGGCCTTGTCAAATATCAGTTGACTGCACATGAGGATCTATATCAGAACTCTCAGTCCTGTTCCATTGGTCAGTATGTCTATCTTTGCATCAAAACCATGCGATTTTGTTCAAAGTAGCTTTGTAGTATGTTTTAAAGTCATGTAGTGTGATTCCTCAGATTTCATTTTTCCTTTTCAATGTGTCTTTGGTTATTCAAGGCCCCTTGCCCTTCTAAATAAATTTCATAGTTAGCTTTTCCAATACAGTAAAAAATGCTGTGACAATTTTTATTGGGGATTGCATTAAATCTGTAAATCAGTTTGAGTAGGATAGATATCTTCATGATGTTTAGTCTTCTTGTTCATGAACAGGGATAATTTGTGGAAAAGTGTATATTAAACCTTTAATTGACATTTTTTCCTCTATCAGTTAGGTTAACTATACAATAGTTTATTAGCTGTTCACTTTCTCCATTACAAATTTTTCAGGCTCTTGTTTTGTGTACTTTGAGTGTTTTTACTCTTTTTTAAAAATTGCATTCTTACAGAAAAGAAACTGTAGGTTTTCCACCAATTTTGGTGTTCTCAAATTTGTTCTTTAATATCTGTGTAAATGTAATTGAATAGGAATATATGAAAAGTAAGAAACTTTGTGTGGTCCAATCTATCAGTGTTATATGTGTTTCTCTGATTGCTTTTAAACTCAGACTGTTCTGTATTATTTGAGTTAATAAATCACTTTTTTATACTTATTGCCATATTGTTTTCATATCTCCCTTTCACTTATTCTCTCTTTTCCTATTTTGGTTAGATTTCTTTCTAAAAGTTGAATCACCCTGGACCATTTATCGAAAATATTTTTCATTATGAATTGACTTTCAACTTCCTTCTATTCACAAATATGTTTGAATCCAGATATCTTCATGTGAGATAAATGATAACTTTTGGTACTGCTTCTTCCATGAGCTTTTAAAAAGTGTATTTGAATATTACTTTATTTATAGGTCTTCTTGTATTTAATTATTAATTGTCATCAATAGTATCAAATTATTTTTATTTTCCACCATGTCTTTGAGAATTTAGATTTATACAATCAATTTTGGCTAATACAGTTCTTTTGAAATAACTATATTTAACCTGGTTTGATTCTCCAAGCCATGTTTTTATTTTATAAATTCACATATTCTTCAAATTTGTTTTTTGAAAAATTGAATAATATTTACATAAATTCCTGAGAACACAGAAAACAAAAAAGCAGTTGTAATATCTCTGTTCATTTGGATCATATATTGTACTGGAGAACTGAGAGTACAATTATAATTGTGCCAATGCCCTAAAGTACTCAAGGAAACATCATATGAACAAAGATAAATCAGTCCAAGGGTACTGGTTGTCATGGTTTTCCCAGGATATTAGAGATTATGGTCTATGAAGTACTTTGCTTATTGGACAAAGAATATAACTGGGACTGGATTGTGCCCTTTGAAGTTGTCAAAACAAGAAGTCAAAAACCAAAGCCCTAAAATAATAAATAAAACATGACTGAGTAAGAAAGCTATTGAAGGACCTGCTTCATCGTCTTTGGAACTACAAGAAACCAATGTGATCCAATAAATACAGGACAGGCACAGGAATAGCAGGTAGATAAGGGTGTGGTGTGGAGACCATGACAAGGCTGGGGCAGCAACAATTTCTGCTCTGTCCAAGCCCTTGAGTCTTGGAGCCTCGTCTCCCACACAGGCTGCATGTTCTATCTCCAACCTCACTCTTCCATTTTGCTTCCAGTCATAGGACATTTTCTCATTAGCAGGGATGTCTCTTCTTTTGAAACTATTTTGCCTTTAGTGAAGAGGTTTTCAAAATATTGAGCATTTCTCAAAGTGAAAAACACATTTAGCCATATGGTATGCAAGGCACTCATAGACATGCACATATGGTTGAGTGACAATGATCATGAAATTATTTTGAATGTACTCTTACTATATATGAGGCACTCTTACATTTCTTATAGTACAGTTACTCTATTCTATAATTCTTACAAAATAAAGTATTGAGTCACATATGGGATCTATTATCAGACCATGCCTCTAGGCTGTCTTCTGCATGTATTTTAGCAATTCTCTGCTTCTTTTAGTTTTTCCTTCATTGACATTTCGGTGAAACCACGTTCTTTCATTCTTTATCAAAATATGTATTTATTCAGCTATTGGTATAAACAAGCATCAACTGAACATATCTGGGAGAACAGTATATAAAATATTCCTATATGCCTCAAGGCATGCACTTTTGGAATAGAGAAAAACACATAAATTTAAATAAAAGCAGCATGAAACCATAGTTCCCAACATTCACATTAGGTGCATCTGTGAAGATGTTAAGACTAAGGTTCAAAAGGAGATGATACCAGGCTATTCTGAAGTGGCTTACAGGTTTCCATAAGGGACAGGGTTGAAACAAACATCAAGTGGAACTGTTGCAGAGACTCTAGGGAAAAGGAAGCAGAAATATGAAGTCACTGAATATGGGAACTATGGACTCCTGGTAAAGGTGCATGTCACATTAGTATCTTGTAAATAAGAATGGATGAGGGTAGGTATCAACAAGAGGATGTGTTGGCAGGTGTCAGCCATGGAGAGTGGAGACTGGAGCCTGGGTTGCAGCTGTTGAGTGTTGGCTTCATTGTCCATTAGGGGATGCATGTCATGGAATTTGACCAACAACTTTGTAATATAGAAGTTGCCTGGCTCTATATGAGTATCAACCTGAAAGTTGCTCATTCTGTGATTGGCAGGAGAGGTGATAAGGAAATGAAATAAGACCATGGAATTGGGGACATGAAGTGTGGAAAAAATGAGACATTTGAAAACTAGAATACAAGTCAGCCTCATCTCATTACCATTGATAACCACCCATTTATTAGGAGAAGGCAACAATGTGGAGCTTTTTACATATATTGATTGTCTCTCAACCTTCTTAGGAGAATGGATTCCATATTCCTACTGCATAGGGGAAGATATTAAGATTTAGAATGGTTGATTTCCTGTCAAATTTTATCAGAAAACAAATGGTACATACAGGATTCAAAACCAAGTTTATCTGACTCCAAATAATTTGCATTTAATATCATTTAAAAAGCCTTCTTAATCCACCACCAAAATAATTATATCATAGTTCCTTGTTTATCCTTTAGCTTCCTTTCAATTGACATGAATTTCCATAGACTACCCCTTTCAGCTCTTCCAGCCACAATCATATTTATAAATCAGCAATGTTAGTTATATTAGCTATAATATGTTACATTAGCTCTATTAATTTCCACACTTTACAATAAACCTTATAAAAATTCTATATACATTAAGCACCAGCTAACATTCTCAACCTTCATTCTATCTCCTAATAACCTATAACCTAGAGTTTACCTCCATGAGTTCACTCATTGTATTTAGTTCATATTACTGAAATCATACAATATTTGTCCTTTTGTGTCTGGCTTAATTCACTCTGCAAAATGTCCTAAAGAGACATCCATATTGTCATATGCATCCCAATTTCATTTCTTCTTATATCTTAATAGTATTCTGGATGACCGTGAAGTGGTCATAGGCCATTACAGTCATGAGGAAACTGTCCAGGCATCCAAATACAAAGAAAGAGAATATCTGAGTGACGCAGACTGCATGAATGATAAGTTTATTCTATGTCTGGGTGCTCAGCAACATTTTTAGGATGGTTATTGAGGCAAAACCAATGTCAACCAAGGACATGTTGGAGAAGAAGAAGTACATTGGCTTGTGGAGGTGGGACTCTGACATGATGGCCAGGATGATGAGCAGGTTCTCCATGAGGGTGACCATGTACATGGACAGGAACAGACCAAAGAGGAGAGGCTGCAGGTCCCAGGAGAAGAAAGTCTGCCACTCTTGTTTGGTTTCTTATTTCCATGGGATGACTGGTGTTGCCCAGAATGTGGAGAAAAGTAACAAAACTATCACACCAAATAGGCATTCTCAAAATGACAACAATTTCCAGAACTGAGCAGCTTATGCTGCCATCAATTTTGTTTAATATTTGTTTCTCCTTTCTGACAAACTTTGGTTATATTTGTTACCTAGAATCCAATGTTATCCTGTTTGCTTAGCACCCCAAAACGATGATCCCTTCCCACCACAAAATGTGGCTGCTCTTGGCCTTTTGGTTCAAGAAATTCCCCAACTCAAGGGCAGGTCTTTCTGATCATTAAAAATTTCTAACCTTTTTTACACTGCCTATGAGTCATTTGTACATGTTACATTTTGTGAGGCTTTTGCCAATCTTATGGCCAAAAATTAACCTCCACTCTAATGATTAATTATTATCATATCACTTATATAACAGTTTTTGTGTGTATAAATTCAACAGAAATGAAGACTAAATAAAGACTGACCTCTTTTCACATAAAAAAATCTAATGAATATTTTCTAACATCATCCAATGCCCAACAGGTTAAAAATATTCCACCATATGGTAGTGACATTCTATTTGCATACCATCATTTTTAGATTAGGGTTTCTTAATGATAAATATTTTTTTATTAAATTTTAATTACAATTTTTTTAGGTCAACTGTAGGTTCACAGGAAAAGTTATGCAAAAAGTAGATTTCCCAAATAAACCCGTTGCCATGTTGATTTACCTATTTTTCATTAGTATATTTACACTTTCATCTATCAATAAAAGTCTTGTGGTCAGTGATTCAACTTCTGGTGTTTCTTTGATCACCTTCTTATAATAATTATTGTTTCATTATTCTTATGCTTTTAGAGTAAGCAATCTTATGGTCCTTATTTTTAATTTTCTAACTTCATAATATATTTAAATGTTGAATAGAGAAAGTCACCTAGTATTCTATCATGATTTCATTCCTGGCCACAGCTAATTATTGTAGACGAATTCAGAATCATTTGGCCATAAGGAGGGATAATAGTGGAATTCTAATAAGGATTACATTCAAGATCTAAATTATTTTCTAAAGAGTTGGTGTTTATAAAAATTCATGCTCCAATTCCAGGAAAAGGAAACTTCCTGAGCTAAAAGGACCATTTTGGTAAATGTTCCTGTGGTGTTGTTTATGAAAAGCAGAATTATTTCTTTTTAATAATACTTTAGGTTTATTGTCATTAAGAATGAGATGCCTTTCTGTCTCCTATGCCTGATTTTAATTACATTAGGAAAATTTTGAATTTTTTGGTATTTATCATGTCATGATAGATGTCTGGATTATTTTCAAATCCATCCACTTTCTCCAAACATTTAATACATAATATCTCTTCTGTATAATGTCTAAAAGGTATTTTCATTTTAGATTTTACTGTATTGGTTTGATATCCCAAACAATTTTAAGAATAAGGAAAAGTGAATAAAAGTAGAATTTTAAATTTTAATTTGGTGTGAAACATGATTTAAGATATGTAATTTTTGTTATATTAACTTAGTTATCTCAGAGAAAATTTTTAAAGTAATGAAAAAGTGTTTAATTAACTATTTAGAAATACTTAAGGTTAAACTGCAAATCTATTTTCAAAAATAAATTTCAATCAAGTGTGGAAGATGTGGAAATATCTGTTATAAGAAAATATAGATGAACATATAGATATATAAATTTCTATATAGATAGACGTAGTCTTAGAAAGGCATTGTTGTTTCTTAATATGAAGTCTTTGGTTGGAAAAACAGAGGAAAATCTGAAAAATTAGAACATAATATAGAAAAACTCAATTAGAAAATATTCCATGCTGAAAAATATAATTGCAAAAATTAATCTACTTGATAATCCTAATTATGAAACACAAAAATGCTATTTCTGTTTTGGGGATAAAAAGTCATTGGATATTATCAACTCATAAAGGAGATGTACAAAATGTTATGTTTGAAAACATTTGTGCCATAATATTTTTGCATGAAAATGAAATTAAAACAAGATGTCATCTTTACAGAAGAAAATTAAAATTCCTCTTTTAAAATGTGAAAATGTAAAAATCTATCAGATGGGAAAAACTAACACTTTCATAAACTGCAATAAATGGATAATTGATCTGCTACTATGCGATGAAGAAGTAAAATTATATAACAGACTTTTTAAAGATAAACCTATATTTGCCAATAATCAAGACAAAAAATCTGCAAATGGGTACACTAAATTTTTAAAGTAACTTTTAAGTTGTAATGTTATCTTTGTTTTTAGATTCATTTTCTTCCAGTATATCTTTCATACTGCAAATGAACACAAATGTATTCTAGTCTCAAGAAATAAAAATTTTAAGTTTGATGATGCTGTTGTTAAATGTTGCAAAAACAAACACAAGCAAAGGAGAATAGAGTAAATCATAAAGATAAAATCTTTAGTTAGTGAATTATAAAGAAGTAATATCCTAGAACTGAAGAAGGAATCTCACAGGAAATTCTTTGGCAAAAGCCAACAAATAGGGAAAATTAGTCAGAAGTCGGTTCACATGGAATAATATAGAGAGATTGAACAGAAATACATAAAAGTAAGTTTGGGACAAATCACTACAGATGTAAGAAAATGCTACATTTAGTAACATAATCTTACATGTATCCCCTTGTCAAAATTTTTAAATTTCCAGTAAATGAACCCAGTTTTGGAAAATATATGTTCCCATTGTCTATTCAGGGTGGAGAAAAACAGATAAATCACTAAACAAAGGAATTAAGTAAACAACAAAAACTTTCCTCCCAAAATGACCTGGCAGGGTCCTGTGGCAGGAATAATAGAAGAATTCCCCTCAAATATTGAAGAAGAAATCAAGTCTATAACACTAATACGATTTAACAACATGCTGGAATATCCTACCAGTGCAATGCAATGAGAAAAAGAGACAAATTCTATAAGTACTGGAACGGCAACATTTCAAAATTTGCAGGTGATACACTGGCAGCTGAATACTTATTTTTATTTTTAAAATAAGTAAAAATACTTATTTTTCATGAGGGTATCTGATACTCAGCAAATGTGTAAAAGTCAGTAGACATTTTGAAATGTGCATTTCAGTGATAATTTGGACATTCACAATATTGTGCTACCATCACATCTATCTAATTCCAGAATATTTTCACCATCATGGGAGCACTTTTTTACACTATTCATAACGCTCTTCTCATTATTAGAAAATTGTAAATATGTGGGTGCAAGATAAAAAGCAATTATATTCAGATACACTGTTAAAAGTCTTTTAGAAAACGAAGCAAAATAATTACAAATATTAACAAAAATATTAAATTCCTGAAATAGAGAATGGAAATCTGTAAATATGCAATAAATGAGAGTAAAAATAGCTATAATCTATTCACATCACCATGAGATGAGGCAAGTGCAGTACTTTGCTGTGTTTGAGATGTATGATCTCATTTTGTTCTCATTAACATTGTTTCTATTTAACTGATGATAATATATTTACAGGGGTTTAGCAATTAAGTTAATGAACATCTATAAGTACACAGGAGGTTTTAGACACTTTATTAATTTAGTCCTCATAATCACCATTATCCCCATTATAAAAGTGGACACTGGAGCAGCAAAATATTAAGTAACTGAATGTTAGTAGATGTGTTAAGTGGATGAACTCACCATTGTGTTAAACGAGCTTGTCCCATCAGAGATCATGTTCTGAGAGCTTTGCCTGTCTCCATACCAGTTCCTCACAGCAGATGCTCAGATGACCTATGAGCTTCTTTTTCCCTGAGTCTTTCCCTCCAGGGTAATGGAGCATCAACTCAGCTTCAAAGATGAACAAGGAGGTGGTATCTGGCAGTCTCTGTAAGAACTCAGTAGAATTCTCTTCTTATTGGTACAATTAAGCTGTAGATGAGAGGAGGAGTGGCCATATTTACCATTTCTTGGTCCTAAACATTTTATTTTCCCAGATAACCATTAATGTAATCATCCCATTCTTAATGTAATATCTGAGCAATTTGGTGGCTGAGTGTGAAGTGGCCAAAATAGAAATGAACTTCTTTTCTGCTAATTTTGTTCATTGGGAGGACCTTTGTTTATCCCCTCCCTTGGGGCGACTTCCACCCTGTATTTTTTTTTCCACTGCTCTGACCTTCACCAGACATTGATCTCTCTCCAAGTAAAATTTACTCAACATTTGAGAAGGATTTTCTTTGCCTATCATATATATTTAAGTATGCTTTTTGTTTTGATATCCTGGGTTGTGAATATTCTGTATTTTTCAATACAAAGCTTAAAGTTGCTGTCATTGTCCTTTTGTACATACTAGGAAATGTGCCACTTTTTTTTCACTTTAGTCAGATGGCCCAACATGCATGTTCTGACACCTTCATCAATGACATAGTGGTATAATTTTCATCTAGCCTGCTGCCTGGTGTCCCACTCACTGGGATCCTTTACTATTATTCTAAGATTGTGTCCTCCATATGTGTAATCTCATCAGCTTTTGGGAAGAATGAAGCATTTTCAAATCGTGTCTTACTTTTCACTTGTTTGCTTGTTTTTCTGTGTGAGTAAAGGTGAGTTCATGAGTTCTTTGCTATGCACATGCACATACAACACCCTAGGTGATATACCCCATGGAAACACCCATGCTGAACCTCATCATTTACAGTTTGAGGAATAAAGACATAAAGGGTCTCTGAGGATATTCCTTCTGGGGAATCCATAAAAGGGTCACTTTTCTTGGGGCTGAAATAATTGCCTGTGATTGCAGGACCCTAATAGTCAGAACTGAAATTGTGACTCCATGAATATTCCATGGAACCAAACCTACCTTCAGCAGATAGGAAATGCAAATATGCTGAAGTAAATCATTCAACCATATATTGTATTACAAAAGTAATGAATTGTTTTGGACAATTTATATCTACACATTAAGTAAGAATTTTTGGCATCCATGTCTCTAGGCATTTATGCAATGGGTGCAGGACTGGATGGCATGCTGTATATTATTTTGTTGGTAAATAATAAGATCCTTTATCTTCCTTTACACAAGACTCAGTCCCTTTTCCACATTTTGTCATATAATATAAAGATCATATCTATGAACAGTCTATTTATTAACTCTGTTACCCATTTTTTTGGCATTTATGTTCAAAACAATACTCAATACTTATGATAGATGACATATAGAAAGCTTGAAATTCTGTTTAATATTTCCTCTGAGAATGGAAGGTTCTGAGTAAGGTGATGAGGTATTCCTCCATAAATTGTATGAATCTCATTAAATATTTGTCTCTAATCCTGTGTCTTATCTGGGTTTTGATATATTCCCTTGCTTGAGCCATTTCTTCTACTTTCTCAGTATTGCTCAGTTTTTAGCTGATGTCTATACATCTGATAAAAATGGTGAAGTTCAATTTCTCTCTCTCTCATAGGGATTTAGTGGTGGGAGATTGTGGGTTTATGCTGTTCTTTGATTCTTTTTTCAGCATATTCTGCATCTTTAAGATTGTCTGTTAGGTGCTCAAATCTGGGTCCTAGACTAAGTAATTGCTTGCAGACCCATTTACAAGGGCCTTGAGGAGGGAGGCTGTAAATGTCAGAAAAAACCTCTCTTACATGTTTACTTTTAATTCCCTCACAAGCACTTCCTTCATCTGCCACCACTTGGTGATCTTCTGCAGCCCTCTCAGTTCAAAGACTGGTCTGACCATGGCTGTCCCAGGGAATGGAGAGTCTGAAGCTGCAGGTGGGATAATCCCATCCAACTTCCCCATGGGATATAGACCCCCTCTCATTGGGAGGTAGAGTGGACATCTCCATCCCAGACTCCTCAAGAATGCGGGTGAGAACAGTGGACTAGAGTGGACTTGCTGGTATTCTACTATATAAATATTGTGATTCAATCAATGGAAGAAATTACAACATTAATGTGGAGTAAGTGGCCACTGGAGGCTCTGGGGGCAGGGAGAGGGAAAAGCAGTTGTAATACAAGGACCTTTTTGGGACTTTTGAACTGTCCTGAGCGACATTGCAATGACAGATATGGGCCATTTTATATCATCATATAACATGCAGAACTTTGTGAGAGGGAGTGTGTTCTACAATGTGAACTATGGTCCATGCTTAATGGCAAAGCCCCAGGATGTGTTTATCAATTGCAATTAATGTGCTACACTAATGAAAGATGTTTAAGCGGGAGGTTGTGGGAGGTGTGGGAGGTGGGGCATATGGGAATCCCTTTATTTTTGTGTAACATTTATGTAATGTAAGTATCTTTTAAAAGAATAAAACAATTTAAAAAAAGACTAGTCTGAGTGTGTTCACTGGGCAGAATGCAGCAGCAGCAGATCCTCTGGATGAGGAAACAGAGGAGTCAGTCTCTGGTCACATTTGAAATGCAAATTAATAACAGACACACACACTGGGAAAAGGAAGGACTTAGAGGTATTAGGTGCAGTCATTTGACAGGACATGTCCCCCTTTCTGAGCAGGAGGTTTGAGGAGAGTTGGGGAAACTTGGGATTCCAGGGTTATCAGCAGGGACCTCATGAACTGATCAATGGTTTATCCCAGCTTCCTTTGAAGGTTTCATGACCACTTAGTTCTATATTATGTATAATAACACAATTAGTTACTTTCTGT
>JAQZBX010028750.1:0-27662 GCA_029593785.1 Cabassous unicinctus
CTTTATTATTTATTTCCTTCTGCTTGGTTTGGGATTGGGTTATTTTTCTAGTTTATCCAATTGTTCAGTTAAATCTTTGATTTTAGTTCTTTCTTCCTTTTTAATATAGGTATTTAGGGCTATAAATTTCCCTCTCAAGACCGCTTTTCCTGTATCCCATAAGTTTTGATAATTTGTGTTTTCATTTTCATTTGTCCCAATATATTTACTGATTTCACTTGCAATTTCTTCTGTGACCAACTGATTATTTAGGAGTGTGTTGTTTAGCCTTCACACATTTGCGAATTTACCTCTTTCTTGTCTATTATTGATTTCCAGTTTCATTCCATTATGATCTGAGAAGGTGCTTTGTATAATTTCAATCTTTTTATATTTTTTGAGTGCTGCATTGTGAACTAACATGGAGTCTATCCTGGCGAAAGATCCAGGGGCACTTGAGAAGAATGTATAACCCACTCAGTTTGGATGCAGCGTTCTGAATATATGTCTGTTAGATCTAACTCGTTTATCATATTGTTCAAGTTCTCTGTTTCTTTGTTGATCTTCTGTCTACTTGTTCTATCTAATGATGTGAGAGGTTTGTTGAAGTCTCCAATGATTATTGTAGAGATGTCTATTTCTCCCTTCAGTTTTGCCAGTGTTTGTTTCATCTATTTGGGAGCATCCTGGTTAGATGCAGAGATATTTATGACTGTTATAACTTCCTTATGGATTGTCCCTTTTATTAACATATAATGGCCTTCTGTATCTAACTTTTTTGCATTTAAAGTCTGTTTTGTCTGATATTAGTATAGCTACTCCTGCTATTTCTTGGTTGCTATTTATGTGGAGTATCTTTTCCCAACCATTCACTTTCAGTCAGTTTGTATCCCTCGTTCTAAGGTGAGTCTCTTGTAAGCAGCATATGGATGACTCATGTTTTTTTATCCATTCTGTCAGCCTATATCTTTCCATTGGGGAGTTTAATCCATTCACAATCAATGATATTACTGTAAATAAATTATTTACTTCTACCATTTTATTCTTTGGTTCTCATATATCATATCTTATTTTAGGCTGTGTTGTTTTTGTTTTGTTTTGTTTTTTCACTCTTTTGGTTATCCTTTCTGCTCTTCTTTCTTCTATACTCTCCTCCAAGCCTCTCTCTCCTGTCTTTTTCTTTCATGCTCTAAGGCTTCCTTTAATATTCCCTGCAAAGGTGGATTATTTTTTATGAACTCTTTTAGTTTCTGTTTGTTTGTGAATATTTTATACTCACCTTCATATTTGAATGACAGTTTTGCTGGATAAAGAATTCTCGGCTGGCAGTTTTTCTCTTTCAGTATTCTTATTGTATCATACCACTGTCTTCTCACCTCCATGGTTTCTGACGAGAAGTCTGCACCAAGGCTTACTGGGTGTCCCTTTTATGTGATGGTTTGCTTCTCCATTGCTGCTCTCAGAACTTTATCTTTGACATTTGACATTCTGAGTAGTCTGTGTCTTGAAGTAGGTCTATCCAGATTTATTCTGATTGGAGTATGCTGTGCTTCTTGGACATGTTAAGTTCATTTCTTTCATGAGAGTTGGAAAATTTTAAGCAATTGTTTCCTCAAATACTCTTTCTACCTGTTTTCCCTTCTCTTCTCCTTCTGGAACATATATGTTGTTGCGTTTTGTGTTGTCATTCAATCTTCTCCCTGCTCAGTTTTTTCCATTCTTTTCTTTCTCTGTTATTTTCTCTCTTCAGTTTCAGCTGTTCTGTCTTCTGTATCACTCATTCTTTCTTCTGTCATTTTGAGTCTGCTGTTGTATGCCTCTAATGTGTTTTTGATCCCACCAATTGTGTCTTTCATTCCTATGAGCTCTGTTACTTTTCTATTCAGGTTTTCAAATTCTGCTTTGTGCTCACTCAATGTCTTCTTGATGTCATTTATTTCTTTAGCCATATTGTCTTTCAACTCATTAATTTAATTTTGGAAATTTGTGTGCATCTCATTAATTAGTTGTCTCAAATCCTGTGTCTCTTCTGGGGCATTGATGTTTTCCTTTTCTTGGGCCTTACCTTCTATTTTCTTACTATGGCTTATAATTTTTTGCTGCTGTCTAGGCATCTGATTAGGATGGTGAGTTTACTCAGATGCTCAATTTCTCTCTCTTTCATAGAGATTTAATGGCAGGAGACTGTGTGTTACTGCTTTTCCTTGATTCTTGGTTCAACATGGGTCATTAGGATTATTCCTGTTAGATGCTCAAAACTGGGCTCTGGACCCAGTAATGAGTTGCATACCAACTTCCTAGGGCCTTGGGAAGGGAAGCTATAAAAGCTGGAAAAAGCCTCCTTACTTATTTACTTTTAATTTCCTCATGTACATTCCTTGGTCTGCTAGCAGATGGTGCTTTTTGGCAGCCCAGTCAGTTCAATGCCTAGTCAGAGTGTGTGCTGCAACATGGACCAGATCAATTTAATATTGGATCCTGCCTGGAGGCTAAGAGCCTTACAATTCAAACTTTCTCTGAGACAGTTCTCCAACCTTCCCTGGCAGCCCCTCCTTTTTCCTGTGTAGGAAATAATTCCACTCCCCTCTGTGTTCACAACAATCAGCCCTGGTTAGTAGAGAGGGAGAATGAGAGGGTCGGATCTTTTTAGTTCCAGATTGCTTTAGCCAGAGCTAGCTTCCAAGGCAAAAAAAATGGCATGGCCCCACCTGGCCTGGAAGAGCTCCTGGGACACAGCAGGCCAAATCTGTGGGTGAAAAGCTGAGTCAGCCTTAGACTGTGTCCTTTTCTCTCCCCTTTCCTGGGGAGGTGGATCTCTGGGGCCCCCTTTGTCAGTAGCCAGCCCAGAGGCCCGAGAATTCAAAAATGTCTTTAGTGTTGAGGAGGGTGCTGGCAGTAGCAGCTGTAGATTTTAACTCACAGTTTTGCCATTGAAGTTCTTTTCCTTTGTCCCTCTCTTCTGGGTGGTGTCCAGCCTTCCCCTGGTGTCCTAAACCCTAGAAGACTTTTTTTTTCCTAGACCGTTTATGCCTGTCCTCTAGCTATTTTTCTGGAGAGAAGAAAGTCCCATGTCTTTCTAGTCCTCCTTCTTCCCAGAAGTCCTCAAAGTGAACTTTTTAATACAAATGTGCTTTAGCTTATTGCATCCTTTTCATAACCCTAGTAGATTGGAAACACCTAAAGAAGCTTATATTTTATCCTTACCCCAGTCATTTCACTACAAGTCTCAGCAGCTGGGTCAGGAAAACAAACACCCAGGAAACAATGAGAAAGTGATAGAGTACAAATGTATATGAGACTGTTGTGCAGAGTAACTTATGGGGTAAAGCATACTGCACTGAATGGCCATAGTTATTGCCTTCAAACAAACAATGTGCTCCATGTCAAGAAAATTGACTGCTGTGTTTTGCCTAAAGTGATTTGCTCCTTTCAATTTTGTTTCACCTTATTTACTAGATATAGCTGCAACATTCAGAAGGGAAGCAAAGGTCTCCTCCATGACTATAACTACAAATAGAGAAGCAGCAATAACTTTCTCTAAGTGTGAAATAGAATTGTAGGATAATAGAGCCAGAAGGGACTTTCCGAGGTCATCCGGTCCATCCTTCTGACTTCAGGCTGTACTTAACCCAACGGCACCTAGACAGATTGCTATCTACCCTATTGGGAAGGCCTCCAGGGAGAGACAGTCTAACAACCATTTTTTAATGACACATTCAATGCCTAGCAATCTGTACCACGAACATATATTTGCATTTTGTATTATAAAATTCTTCATGCCTTCTCAGTTTTCATCCTTTTCATTCTAATTTTCTGTGTTCCTGTGGCTTCACCATGTTTTTCTTGCACTTCTCCAGATAGCCTTAAATTTTAAAAATCTCTAAAGTTATAAACCACCCTCTCTGAACTAATCCAGACACAGTCTATTAAGTATCTGACCAGTGTCCACTATAATTGGCTGTCATAGCTCCTGAATGCTATAATTCTTCTCTACATATTTCCTTACTTCTTAGCGTTGCCTTGTTCACTTACACTGATTCAGTTAGGAATTGTGTTTGACTGTATATAATAGAGATCTTTAAAAGAGTATTAGAAATATAGAAGTTTATTTATCTCTCATGTAAAAAAACGTTCAGAGACAGACATTCTGTGGCAGGTAAGGTGATTCCATGATGTTATCCATGTCCCAGACTCCTTATGTATTTCTGTTCTGCCATCCTTGTTGTTTGGCTTCCATCCTCCTGGTAGCCTAGTGGTCATAATATGGCCAATGCAGCTCAAACATAACCTCCACATTCCAGGAGGAAGGGGGAAAGGATAAATATCACTACCAAATAGCCAGCCCCCATCTTAAGGAGCTTTTCCAGAAGCCTAAAACAACAATTATACTTTTTTTTCCCGTTGACCAGAATTTTAACTCACAGTCACCCTTGGTTGCATGAAAGGCTGGGAGATGTATTCTTTTCCAGTGGACAAACACTGCCTCAATAAAATCAGATTTGGAAAGGGGGATAGGGAGATTTCGTGGCAAATACAAGTTTATGCCACATATGCTTTAATAGAGTCATCAGAGAGTTGTAGATCTACTATGTTTGCAGCCCTACTGGTGTGAGGTGTTCCATTCTACTATGTTTGATAAACCCTATGGGAGGAGCTTAATGGAAAGTTAGAGCTGGTCGTTAACTAGATCTGTTGCTTTGACCACCAGTAAAATGAGGTATTTGGATAACATCACTAAGATTTCTTCCAGATACAAAATTGTAAACAATAATAAATGGTTTAATACAGCTAAGAAGTGTAAAAGAAGGGTCATGCTATGCTGTGACAAAGCATTCTCAAATATCCAGACTGATTTCCATAGACAATAATTCTTGGGGAGTCAGCACAAGCTAATGGCTAAATGAGGATAGTCCTATATTCATGTAGTTTGGGGGTGATCCCCCTTCCTCCCATTCTCTTCCTTTTATTTCCTTTCCTATCCATTTCCTTCTCTCTTCATCTCCCTACCCCTTTTCCCTGCCCTTTATCTCTTACTTTTTCAGCCTTTACTTTCTCATTTTTATACTTCAAATTTAGGCTTCTACTTGAGGCTTTTTAAAAACAATCTTTGGAATTTCAAATCTTTGCTCTTATTTCAAATTTCTGGTCAACCAACCCTATTCTATTTAATTTTACTATGTGGGTTGTCATTGTGTATATATATTTTGTTGTTTTATCTGATATTTTCAGAATGCAAAATGATGTTAAATTGCTTTATCTTATTATCTCTCTGATTGTAAGTTTCCTATTTTATTTTGTTTTGTTTTGTTTTCTTAAGACTACTGATATTCTCTGACCAAACAAATACACTACCGAAACTTTTTTTTATGGCTGTTGGCTTTTGTTTTATTTTGGAAGAATCCTTTAATTAGTTTTCCTTTGAATTCCAAATCCCATCAGGTGATTACTTCTATCGCTTTTTACATCTCCAAATAAATTCCTATCCCTGAGATCCTAATTAGGGAAGCCATTTTTACCACATGATTCTTGAGAGTAAGCCTTATATAGGTAATGGACTAGATCTTAGTATACAGTCATAGTAAAAACAACATATTGGATAGAATGGATAGTATCATTTGATACCCATTACAGTTAGTTCTAAAATTCTGTTTGCCTCAGTAAGAAAAGAGAAAGATAATAAATGTTACATATTTTGAGGAATCAAAATCAGAGAGAAAAAAAGTTAGTGATTGTATCAAATTTCCTTATGCACTTAATTTACTCATACTATTTTTTTCTCATTTTTAACAATGACAACATACATTAATATGCTTCTCTGTTGAGTGAACAGGTAAAAGTGGGAGGGGCCTCCTTGGGATGAGGCTAAAGGTTTCTTTCACCCAGCAACCCTGTGTTACAAAGACTCATGTGTGTTAACCAGCCAGTACAGCATGGCTTGTCTGGTATTAGCAGCTCACATCTTTAAGGAGCCTGGAATTGAGACAAATGATGTTGAACTGCAGTCAGCAAATTCTGCCAAACTGGAATTGCTGTGTTTCTAGTTCATGCATTGTATTAGATTTCACAGCTTCAAAAGTCAGGGGAAGAAAACAAAACAAAACAAAACAAACAAAAAAAACAAAACACAACTTAAGGCACATATAAAAATATGGATTGGGTTTTAAAATTATTATTATATCATCTTCCATGTTCAAATAGAAATAATCACAAAAAGAGAAAAAAATGGTGTTCTCACATTAAAAAAAAAAAAACGTCTAAATACAGAGACAGTTTTGTTTATTTTCATCTGTCCTTGTTGAAATCTGAGGTTATTGGTATTTGATTATTGGATTTTTCTCCCAACATTTATTAAAACACCAATGGATTTTTCCCTTTTCCTTCAATAGCTTTTTCTCTTTTCATTTGTCCTTTATGATTTTGGATGTGTAATAGTTTCTATGAAAAATACTTCCCCAAGCAAATATAAATATTTTCAATGCAATAAGTTGCTCATATCTGAGTTGCCTAGAGGAATATTATTGCCATGGATCAATTCAACAGTTAATCCATCACTTACAGGGAATCCAGTCATGACAAACTGAATTTTCTTTAGACTCACATTATTTTTTGTTTGTTTGTTTGCTTGTTTGTTTTCATCTTTGGGTATTAATAAGCAAGAAGTTTTTTGAAAGGTTTTCCAAGTTGTATTTTTTAGGTCTCTTTCATTTGCAGTTGACCATAAATCCCTCAAATGCCTTAAGCAAAAAAGGATTTATGGATCATGTAACTTCATTCTTGGGCTTCTCTCAGTCATCCTATTGGTTTTTGGATTAAATGCTACTCCAAGAGGGAAAAAGAGCTGTTTTAGTCTATACCTCCATCCAGTGTCTTGGGTCTGAGTTTCCTCATTCATTAGCAATTAAGAGGAAGCACCAGAAATCCCCACTCTCTAGAGCTCACCTCTCTCTGCCTGCGTCAAATTCACTAGGACTTATCTCATTATGCCCTTTTCCTCATTTTTGCCCATAGCCACATTTTGCTCATAGCCTTGGAACCCCAATCATCACAAAGATTTTATACACTCCTTATTATGTCTTCTCTCAGTGTTCCCCAAATTCCTCCAGTGGAACTGGAACTCACACTCCTCTCTCTGCAGAATTGTTTATGTTCTGAAACTAACATCTCAAAAGTCCTGATAGCTTTTTGGTATAGAATACCTGACCCTCCCATATGTACAGTCTGCAGAACTCTCAGATGAAGACTGTTTTAGTTTTCCCAACAATTCTCCTACCACTGGGCTTGAAGCTGGGGTAATTGTCCTCTTTTATCCATATTGCTGCCTGTAGATCATTCCCCCTCTCCCCCCAAAATGTTCAGCTTTGAAACTCATGGCAATAATAGATTATTTCACCCACTATTGTTCATTGCTGTTATTACCTACTGACAACCAGGTCATTCCCCCTTATTTCTCAATGATTGTAACTCCATCTGTCTGATATAACTCTTTTCTTAATTTTGGCAATTTCAATATAGTTTTAGATAATCCTTCTAATACCTCTCAGTTTATTTATCCAACTCATCTTTTCACACTAATGGTCATTTTCTAGAGTCCAGACTTTGCCATTGGTAATCACTAAAGCCCTTCATAATCTCAATTTTATGCAGCTCTCTCTTTGACTGCTAACAGCTATGCTTCTAGTTTACTATGTTTACTACATCTACCCCAATGATCCACCACTATAAATTCTATCCACTCATACTCCAAACTTTCCATAGGCTTATACACCCTTGATATCCTCATTTCCCTACTTATTCATATTAAATTACATACCTTATCATTTATTCATTCCATTGCACAGGATGTGCACCTATGCAATGTGCTCCCTCAAATCCCTAGCCGCTCTCTTGCTCCCTCATACTCAACTGGTAATACCACAACTCTAACTAAATCTAAGTCTACCTTCTCAATTCTCCCACCCGTGCAATAGCCCTAAATGGAAGAAAATAAGTAACCATGCTGATTAGTTTCACTTTCCATTCATGACCTTAAAACTCAACTGGACCTTTAGGTTATCAGCCAATTGTATTACAAGTGCCTAGTTAATATAGTATGCTAGAAATCCATTTCACATCTTCTCATCTCTTTCAAACTAATATTTCCTTCCATATCCTCACTCTGAATTAATAGTTTTACTTCCTATATGGCTGAGAAAACTGAAGCAATCAGAAGAAAATGTGCACTGACTCCCATCACTACCCATACATATTTTTTGGCATCTGTGCCTACATACTCTATTTTCTTTATTTGTTACTCTAAATGAAATATCCATAGTCATAACTGAGACCAACAGTAGATCTTATCTCTTCAACCCTAATTAAACACATTGTTCCAGTTCTCTCACAGGCATCATCTATTTCTCACATTTACAGGATCATTTCCATAAACATACATTCATTTCATTTTATCTTCCATCTATTTACTACTCCATTTCTTTGCTGCTCTTCTAGTCATTGTTTCCAAATATCCTATTCCCATTTTCTCTTAAACTTACAGCCATCATGCTTTTCACTTCTACCCTTCCACTGAAACCATTCTCACCAAGGTCACCAATAACCTCTGTATTGGCATGTCCATTGGCCACTTAATTTCCCTAAGGGTAGTTTCTGATACATAAAAATCACTTTCTCCTCCTTGTTGCACATTCTTCTTGTTGCCTTCCAGGACACCACATTCTAACTCATAGGTTTCTCTTTTTCAGTCTCCTATACTGTTATTCTATTTCTCCTTAAATCCTTAGTCCTTAGCCCTGCCCTTCTCTTCCTTTCCCTACCCTTCCCTTCCCTTTCCTTCCCTTCCATTCCCTTGTCTTCTCATCCTGATCTCATTCAGTCTCATGGCTTTAAATGTTATCTATGTGCTAATGACCCCCAAGTTTTAAATTTCCAGCCCAGACTGTGCTCCTTTTACATATATCTAACTACCTACTCAGCGTCTCCACTTGGATGGCTAACAGTTATCTCTAACTCAACAGGTCCAAGATCTTCCCCATCTCTCAAAAATATTCTACTTAGTTTTCCCCTTCTCAGCATCCCTTTCAGTTTCTCACACCAAAAATATTTTAATGATCTCTGACTTCTTTCTTTTTCACTTCCAACATCTCATTCACCAGGTTCTTTTATTGGCGATACCTTCAAAATATATCCAAAACCCTATCACTTCTCACCACCTTTCTGCTACTATCTAGGTCCATGTCACAATTGTTTTATACTTGAAAGACTGCTACAGCCATGTAGCTGATCTCCCTTCTTCCACCATTGTCATTCTATATTCTATTCTCAACAGAATAACAAGGTTTACCTTTAAGAACCTGTATCAGATTCTATCAGGATATACCTCTTTTTGCTAAAACTTAGTCATGAGCCCTCCAGTGACATTCATAGTCAAGGTTAAAGTCCCCCAGTGACCTATGAGACCCTTCATAATTTGTTCCCTTATTATTTCTCATCTCTAGTTACTGTTTCTCATTTCCACAATTGCTTATTACTCCAAGTATGTTGGCCTTCTGACTATACTTCAAATATGTCAGGCATGCTTCTGCCTTAGGTCTTTTGCTGATCCATTTCCATAAAACAGGGTGGGTGGGGAGAAGAGGTTTTATTTTTTTCTATTACCATTGGATTCTTCTGGAATGCTTGTAATAAAAAAGAGCTAAAGATTTTAATGGGTGATTGCAATAGTAAAAAATTGATTACTTTGGATGTTAATTAGATTGTCATTTTTTTTTAAAAGGAGGAAACACTTAACCCTCAAAAAATAAAATCTCATGCAAGAAGAGCATGAGAAAACATCATGCAAAGTTTTAGTACCTACCTTGGATTTAAGAGGATTAGATTTCTCAGTGTTTAAATGTGTTTGTTGTAGTGTTTTATTATGCTTTAGAATTCTGTGACCAGTTTGGGATCCCATAGCCTTCCAGAATTTATATTTTTGTGATTGCACAAATCCTCTTTATCTCGCTTGTCTTCTACCCATCCACAACATTCTGTTTTCCTGACAGTCATATGGAGAATGAAATCAAAGAAGGTATGCATCCCTTTGACCTTGCTTTCTTTTCAGACACAGAAGAAGTTGAAGTCATATTCAGGATTAGGCTAAGAAGCATCTGGCTGCACCCACAATTCAGCCCAAGACGTTTATTATCTGTCCATAATGAACTGAGTCATATCAGGAACCATGAAGAGGCACAGTTATATAAGACAAAAGCCCTGTGTTCAGAGCTTCCAATTTATTTAGAAAATGGGTCAAGAATCCCCTTACAAGGTCAGTTGCAGTAATATTTTACTTACTTTTTAAGTTGTGCCTCTGTAGCAAAAGTTGAAGGGAGTTGTATAATCCATTTAACATACACTACCACCTGTGGAAACGAATTAGTGGCAGATTCCCCGGGAATTTTTCTGTAGATAGATGCTGAGCATATGGTCCTGTGTAGTACTGTGAGTCAAACTTTAGCTCAGCCTTATTGATCAGCAAAGGCTGCTCTGAATCAGGGTGCTGCTGGACTGCCACTTTGTCTGTGTTAGGACCCTGGACCCTGACAGCAGCTCAGGCTGGCAACTAACCATAGCCCCGAGGCCTGTTTCCCCTCTGCAGATCACTATGCAAACTAAGTAGAAATGAATCATCTTTCAGTCTGATAAGTTCAACTACTTATGTCCACTCATACGTGAATCTGTATATGAAACATAAAGAAAGAGTATAAGGAGAAATCTTTTGAAATAGGACCAGTTTTTTTAAATGTCTGTTCTCTATTTATAAGAAAAATTTGTTCTTTTGGGTAAATAATTAGTTTAGCATGTATGAATGTTAAGGCAGCTGGTTTGCAAGTCAGTGAGTAATAAAACAATTTTTGGTTAAAAATGGATTTGGGGGATATCGGGGAGCTGGTTATTTTTTAAAAAGCAGGGAACCTAAAATTCTCCTTTTATAGCTGCAGAAAACAGCACTGAGTCAAACTAAAAAAAAAGTCACGTTTTCTTTGGATTGGAACTATATACAATCATGGCAGCAGGGCAATTGCTGTGTCTTCTTTTTCTACCAACTTTGATTAGACCTTCCTTCTCCTTCCTTGGAGATAATGAGATCAGATTAAATGCCTTGCCAAGATGCAGACAATAGTTTGGAAGCCTTGCAGGACTCATTAACTTTGATTTTGAATGCTTTGTCGCTGCCCAAGTGTTGATGGTCCATACAGTTCTCCGCCCTTTTCCTAGTTGGTGTTGAGAGTTCTAATATTGGCTCAAGAGAAAGAGAAGTAGAAATCCTTCAGTATACCTAAGCATCTTGAACTTTTTTTTTTCACATTTATTTATCTCATTTATTTTTTATAGAAACCTGGCCTAAACATGGGACCCAGTAGTAAGTCATGCTTTCAATATGAGAAGAATTTTACCATCCAGGAAATGTCCCCTCTCTTCCTATCATAGCAGATTTCTTGGGGAAAAAAGAAGCTTAAACTTAGTACCTCTATTTTTAATTCACAATGGATGTTTTTAATCTTTGTATTTGCCCAAACAAGAGGATTTTAATTGCAGATTCCCCCTTCTATTATACTACATTGTCTCCTGAATTCTCTTGAGCCCTATGGCCATCTGAAAATACTGCTTTACCATTTTCTCTTCCTCTTTTCACTTATCACCCAGCTCCCATGCTCCTGTTTCCCAAGTTTTCATCTTCTGCCTTTCTCTTCTTAATTTACTATCTTTCTTAATCATCCTATGCACTTTAGCTACCACCTACTTGCTCATGACTTCTACTTCTACTCGTTCCTTCTCTCCTTAGATCTGGGTATGCATTTCTATTACTATCTCTCACACACTTCACATGGATGCCCCATAGGCATATCAAATCCATGTCCAAATATGAACTCATCATATTTTATACTTATCTACCATTCATTTGGTTTATCTTGTTTAATTCTGTCATGAACTATGTAGTGACCCAAACTAGACTTCTGAAGCCATGCTAGAACCCTTTTCCCTAACACTTCCCAAAACAGTCACCAAGTTCAAAGTATTCTCTTTCTTCTGCAATCTGCCAGTTTTGGCCATCTAAATAACACTGACTTAGTTCTGCTCATAATAAAATTTTATTAAGGCTAATGTAGTACCACACACATTTGTTTTTCAGTCTCCTATTGTAACTCTTTTCAACCCATAATCTATTTGCTTGGTAAAACTATTTTTCTAATGTGAAAATTTTTAATATTTAGTGCCTTGCTTAAACTTGTATATTGCAAACTCTGTAGCAAGTCAAAGCAATCCCTTTAGTAAATGGTTCCTGTCTATTTCTCCAACCTTTCTTCTTATGCACCCTAGATTTCAGTGAAACCAAAACTTCCTGGATCAGTTATGATTATTCAGTGGCTTTTTTATTTTGTGTATCTTGTTCCCTATACCTGAAGCAACTTTACTATGAGATCTTGTTCCTTTCCACCCAGAAAACACACATTTTTGAGTGCTTCTTTGAAAGGATGCACTGATGCCAGAGATGCTGACAAAGGTATAGAGGGAGAGGAGAAATTCCACATCTTCCCCTCTTCTGCCACTGCTTCTCACTGACTGAGCTCATTGAGAATCCAGTGGACATGGATGCCTTGGGTATGCAGTTTTGAGCCTTGAGCTCCTCTTTTATTAAATGACACAGTAAGGTCTACCTTTATGATTAGTGATAATATACATAAAATAACTTGTCACTGAGAAACTGGGTATTCTTTGAAAGGTAGAAGCATCATTATCTATTTTCAAGTATTCAAGTCTAAATGGCAACAGTTTCAGAACTGAGCATTTACTACTCTGCCTCACCTCCTTTGCACTCCTCACATCTAGCCCAGTACCTGGAAGGTAAATACTATTCATAGTTATTATTAATTTATTTTTTCATTTATTCAACAAAATTTATAGCTTTATGTGCTTAGTTAGATGCTAAGGATGTGCATTCTTGCTCCATGATTCAGTAGATCTGTTTAGGTTTCATGATTGGAAATCCCTTGTTCTCATTGCTTCCCAATCCTCAATGTTCTAGTACTTTCTTGTAGAGTATGTTAATAAAACAAAAGAAAAACAAATGCCAGTATAAATGAAAATCTTCTGCAATGTATGCTGTTGCTGAACAGGCCCAAGTTTTCCTGACTGGGACACTTCAGGATGAACTCAAAGGTGATTCTCACTACTGAACAAGCAGCAAAGAGAAGAATTCTGTTCACTCTGGACATGATGCACTTCATCCATTAAAGCAACAGAAGAAAATCTTTAGAAATCTACTCTTAGAGAGATATGTAAATTAATTAGGACAGATAAATTTTTCTTCCTTCCTTTTTTTTTTTTTTTAATGATCCCTTTGAGATATATATTCAAATGGGTAGGCATGAGATACATTCCATAATTGATTAAATGGGTAAGCCTTTAAGAAGGTTTTTGAACAGGCATATCATATATTTATGTATGCATGTGGACATTTCCCCCACATAAAACAAGATCTAGTTTAAATTCATATTCACAAAAGTTCTTGGCAATTGCAGTTCTGTAATGGAAGGTTGAGTGGTCACTTGTGACTAGTAATTTTCTGTCACATTTTGAATGAAAGACTGGTGATGGCAGCTAAAAACAAAGATATTTGAAAAGCTTTAGCCAACATCATTGGTTATTTTTTGTGAAAGGAGTGATACAAACCATTTCTATAGGGATTTGTGGTCCGAGACAATAACCCTTTGTAAAATAAGAAGGACACCTCCTGTCAAGAAAAATTGGTCTATCTTCTTGAATTTCCCAGAGTAGCACTCCTTCTCTCATTTCTGAGATATTTACAGTATAAAGACATTGTTCAAACTCAGACGGGGCATAGTTGTCACCAAATGATCCTCATGAAAGCAAAAGCATATAGACTGTACTTGAGAGAGAAGGGAATTGAACTCATAGCAGTCCTGGATGCAAGAGGAATGGTGAGCAAAATACTGGTAAATATGTAAATATGTAAATCTAAAACAACATGGTATTAAATATTAATGATATTTCATTTGCATAGTTACAAAGAAAAAAGCAGGACACACCTAAAATATTAAGTGTACACCATGGTGAAGGGGAGACTAGAATTAAAATTTTCTTTGATTGGTCAGGACAAATCATTTAAGTAGTCACACTGTAGCTGAGTAGGGCAGTTGGCAGAGAAAAGCAGGTTTTAATTAGAGGTAAGAAGTTTCTGCCAGCACATCCCTTGTTTTGTCCTTACCCAAGGAGCATCTTTTTCACTCAGTTACGAGGGAGATTCATGCAATTTCCACTTAGAAAGTGTGAAGCTAAAATACAAAACATTTTTGGCAGCAAGGTTGGGGGAGTTGTCAAGTCCATTATAAGCAGGTTGTTTTTAATTGACCAATTGGTTTATAGAATTATATTTTGACATAGACATAGCTTGTATGCTTTAAATGCTAAAGTTTCTTTTTTGCTACATGAGACAAAAATTAAATGCTAAATTTTCATTTCATTTATTAAGATTTTAAAAATAAGTATTTTAAACACATATGTGGGGCAAAGTTAGGGTAAGATGTTTTGGAATGAAATGTCATGAATAATAGGGTATATTCTAATACTTAAATATATTTAATTTAGATAGTTGGTGAGAAGACATTCAATAAAAAGGACAGATAATCAAACTTTTACTACAACAGTTTCAAAATAATTATGTAGTTAATTTCAAGAGATGATATAATATTGTTTGCCACATGTTATAGGTATATCACTATAGCACAGAACCTGTTAACAATACCTCAATAAACATTCATTGAATGAATTCATGACATGTACAAAAACTATTACTAGAGTTCAGATGAAGGTGAGTATAGAAACTGGGAAGGGGTTTCAGTTAAGAAATGGGTTTAAAATTTGTTTTTGAGCAATGAGAGGAAAGGAAAGAGGAAAACATTCTAGATGGATGGACTAGTGTGAACAAAATCAGGGAAATGGCAAAGCAAATTCTTATTATTTTTTTTTTTTACTACATTTCTAAGAGTTTAGATAGTGTGGTGTTTGAAGGAGGTCTTGTACAAAGCAGGCTTTTTTAAAAAATGCAATATTAGATTCATACAGTGGTAACGTCCAGGGGACACAGAAGTGGTGAATGTAGAAACAACCTGGAGGTACAAGAAAATGGAGTAAGAACTCTAGGCTACCTTCAGGAGAAATAAATTACCTCCTGAAAGAAGTGGGTACTGTTCATTGATATGCCACTAAAGTGTTTGATTTGATTTAGAAGCTAAGGATTATTGAAGGATAGCTACAGCTACAGGGAAGCACATAGATTCTAGAGAGGTGACAAATATAACAGACTCCACACGGGAAACTCCTTTAAATGGGAAAGATTAGAGAAGTTTTTTGGTCTTACTCCAAGATCCCATGCTTGCCATGTGTGGTAGAGGCTAGCTTTAGGGACAGTTTAAGAAATTCATGTCAATGAAGGTGTATCCACCACTTTGAGTAGAGGTTAGAAAAAACTGAGTAGAGTTAAGAATCCAAGGATCTGATCTGGTTAATGGAATAATGGACTTAGGCAATTATGGACCAGTGGACAGCAAATGTACTCTATTCTCTCTCCAAGAAATAGAAGACTTCCAGTTATTAAAGGAAAGAACTGAACTCCTACTAGCCATTACCAATATCCAGAATTAGACCCAGTCATCACCACATTATTTATACCGGACATGGAGGATGCTCATTACTGGGCTTGGGCTAGAATTACAGACATCTCTTATGACCTGCTTGCCCATTTGGAGAGGGCTCCAATGGTGTTTTATAAGTATTAACCTTTCTTGCCAACCTCCTTCTTACTCAAAGTTGTGTGATTTCTGTAAAGTTGTTCTCACACATTCCAGGTGGATCCATTTTTATTTCATAAGATCTTTCATCATGGTAGTAACTTAGATGGTTATACAAAAATTCAATCTCCTAATTCCCGTAACTAATATTTAAACTAGCCATAAAAAAGACTTTTAGTAAATATTTGTTGAAGGGATGAATGAACAGTTAAGTGCTCAGTCTAATTTATTTAACTTACCCAAGAGTATGACTAAGGAAAATTTGGCACATTTCCTTTCTATATATTCCTGCCATCTCTGCACAAACTTAACTTGAGATTGCTTTGGATGTTTGGAATTCATTGGGTTGTCATTTTGAAACTAATATGGGTAAAATACTCTATGCTGAAAATTTAGTTTTGACAAAAGTTCCATGATGAAAAAGTTATTTTTTAATTCAGCGGTATTATAAAAGAGTAGGTTAGAATTGATGATCTCAGGTATATAAACATACATAAATATATACATATATAATAAAATAAGTGCTTCTTTTTGGGCTAGTCTTTTCCAGTGCTTAAAATTCTCTTCTATCAATGAGGAAAATAAAATAGATCATTTACTTAAATATATTTATAGGTAAATTCCACAAGGACAGGTTTTTTTTTTTTCATTTATTTTTATGTGTTTTGTTCAATGAATTATCTGCAACTGACTAAAATATTGACCTATAGTAGAAACTTAGCAACTATTTTCTTTGTGAATTAATTTATAAATTGATAGCTCAGTAATTATTCCAGATGGGTTTATATTTACAATTACTACTTTGGATTATTTTGTAATTTGAATAATTTCAGTCACCTGTTTAAGTGAAAGTAATCTTTTACAATGTTGATTTCCTAAGTTGATGCTACTGGTTAACAAAGTGTATACACTTAAAGCATTGTACTGATAAAAATTGCTTGAATTGATAGATCAGATATTTATTCTGTTTAAGGAACACATCAGATTGTTTAGTGTTTCAAATACATATATACTACAAGCATGCCTCCCTTGGTGTAGGGTAATTTGTAGGTGAGTTTAGCTTAAAAAATATTTGCATTGATTTATAGGGGCCAAGTAAACAATTGTGTTAGATCAATGCTAAACTGATGTCTATCAGTGGAAACATGTTTTGTTGGAATATGGAATAGTTGGTAAATACTTAAAACAGTTTTAACCTAGAGCATACTGTCACTGCTTAAAGAATTCTGTTTTGAGTCCTTCGAGTGATTACATAAATTATATATGAAGAGAATAAATCTTAGTCCTGCAAATCAACTTTAAAAAAACAACAACACTCATTAAATGTTTTTCACTACTGCTCCCCACTCAACCCCATCAGTTCAATGTTAATGAAGATTTACTTATGTTGATAAATACTCCTAAAACTGTAAATTTAAGTTATGGGTCTGTAATAGTTCATGGGCTTTTATTTTTAGTGATAGTTGGAAAAAACATTAATAGTTAATCATTTTTATGTTCTCCCTAATTGGTTGAACCAATATATAGCTTTTCTCACATCTTTATTTTTAAAAATAGGAAAATGGCTCATCTTACTAAGTACATTGTAATGCTTTAACTCATTTATAAAATTTATAACACCTGCAATCCATGTGCCAGTATTATGGCAATTTCTTACTTAACAATTGAGGAAACTGAGGATTAGAGCAGTGTATTAGTCAGCCAAAGGGGTGCTGATGCAAAGTACCAGAAATCTGTTGGCTTTTATGAAGGGTATTTATTTGGGGTAAAAGCTATAGATACAAGTCCCTAAAAAGTCCAACTCAAAGTACCATAAGAGGTACTTTTTACCCAAAGTCTGTTGCCATGTGTTTAAGCAAGATGGTGGGTGATGTCTGTAAGGGGTCAGCCTTCCTCTTTCTCTTAAGGCTCCATGGGCCCTGCTTCTTCAGATCTCAGCTGTAAGTCTGGAGTGCTCATTTCTTTCCAGGCTCAGCTGCTCTTTTCTCTTCATGAAGTCAGCTATAAACTATCAGGCTAATGGCTCATCTCTCTCTGGGGCTGTAGGATCAAAGTCCTCTTCCATTTCTATGTAGTGTTCTCTCTTCTCTTGCATATCTGCTTCTGTGTATCTACTTCTGTGTGTCTCCTTGATTGAGAATCTGTTTATATAGCCCACATAGGTGGCAGGGACTCAAACTGTGTGGCCCTAATGAAATGGTCGAATCAAAGGCCTAATCTTAACATAATTTAATCAAAGTCTTCTCAGCTGAATCTAATACAATCAAAAGGTATTATGCCCAGAGCAACAGACCAGTTTACAAACATAATCTATATCTCTTTTGGGAATTCATAAATAATATCAAACTGCCACAAGCATTTAAATATTTTTCCCAAGATCATAGAGCTATAAAACTTGTATTTGTTGGAACTAAAACTTAATCCTTGGCCAGACTCTAGAACTTGTTTTTTTATTTACTACCAAATTGTTGATTATTAGAACTAAATGTGTTAGGAAGTACTGATAAAAATGAAATTAGTGGACAAAAAGTGTGCCGTGCAATCATAAGATTGCTCGTTTTCTCATTCTCTGTCTTCTGTTCTTCCCCTCTCCCCCACTCCATTAATATTGTATTTATTTGCATATCATTATAGCTGTTTAAACCAGTAGTCCTGAACTGGGGGCTTATTTTGCCATCCAGGGAACATTTAGCAATATCTGGAGACAATTTGCATTGTTATAACTGGAGGGATGCTACTGTCATCTAGTAGGTGGAGGCCAGGGAGGCTGCGATATCCTACAGTGGGAAGGAGAGCCCCACACAAAGAATCACCTGGTCCACAATGACTTAGTTGTGATATTGAGAAACATTGGTTTAAACTAAGAAAACTATCACATGACCTTCAGAAAAACTATCACATGTCTCTCCATATCCTCACAACGAAATTTATTATTCTGTTTAACTTGAAAGAAAATATGTTTTTGACTAAAAATTATTCTACATTTTTGATATTTCAGAATCTCTACAGGTCTAGCTATGTAAATTAACTCCTCTTCTCTGTTCCAACTCTCCTTTCTTGTCCATGTATCTGGGTCAAAAGGATCACTGCTGTTTTTGACTCATCTAAAATATAGAATGGAAACATATGGTGAGAGTAAAGTAGAGTTAGGTAAGGGAGAGATTGAAGAAAAGGAAAAACCAAATGCCAATGGAATCAACAGTACAAAAAGATGTAACATTTTGAGGGAGTCACTTAGGCTTCATTACACATCAATTCCTAACACATTTTTCTCTTCGAGTAAAATATTTATATAAATTTGTGTACTCAAAAATTTAATCACATTTGCATGCAACTTCCCAAATGCCAATTTCAGTAGTTATATCATGGTAAATAAAATTACATACTGGAAAATTTCATGAAGGTTCTATGCAATGGTTAGCTTCATCATTAACAAAGTCTCTGCAAATAAACATATTGCTCTAAAGAGAGTTTAGCACCCTTGTTTGGTAAATTGGGTAGCTTTCAACATTATGAGCAGCTAACAGGCTTAAAAGTGTCTTGAAAATATGAAGATTAAAAGCTCTTAAAAATGTATGAAGATTAAAACATACAGAAATTTCAGAAAATAGTGATATACTTTTCCATTGTTCTTCACATGAATTTTCATTTATTTTATCTATTGTGATGTAAAAATAAATATTTTGAAAAAGAGTAAGATGCATTAAAAACCTTAACTTTTATTGTTAGTGACATGTTTTCCATATGTACCTTTATTTGAAGCATCAGGTTGTAGAAAGTCACAATTTATTCTCCTTTTTGTAAAGTTGTACATTTCAGAAATATGAAAGGGAAAACACTTCTGATCTTTTAATGAAAGTTATTATTAGACACACTAACAGTAAAGAGAAGAAATTTATAATGTCTTTCTCTAAATATTTTCAAAATTTGGATAGACTCCCATGTACCTGTAAAGATAGGGTAATTGCTTCTGGATGCTGTTTTAAGAGCTCTTTTGACATTATCATTTTTACTTATCCTGAGATAAAATTTATGGATTAAATGTCATAGAAACTAATTGAAAACCTTGATTAACTGGATTTGGATGCTCTGACAAATTGATTGCTCTGGTTAACACAATATTACCTGGAAAAGTCTCCTTTGTTTCAACTTGCACTATTGAAAATCTTTCAAGACTGTGATGTTCAATTTCTCTGTTTTCACAATTAGACTACACTTTTCAAAGTGACTCTCCCCTTGTTAATTGATGCTCTTGAAGTGTCCCAGGCTAATTGTTCTATACATCAGTCCCCATTATAGACGATTGCAGATGTAAAATGTGTAAAAGCTAGGAATGAATAGTCATTGGGCAACTTTTTTATACCAAAATTGTTGTTGTGAGCTTTCAAAAAACAATTAAATGATTTGTCTTATTCTTTTAAAGTATAAAGCAGAAAAATAATTTTAGTAGTCAGGACTCTTATTAGTTGGTCTCCTGGTATTTAAGGTTTGAATGTAGTTTTAAGTTACCTGTGATTCACGTGGGAATGCTTTAGAGACAGTTGGGATAAACAGGTGTTTCTAATAACCCAGGGCTTCTCAATCCTTCACTAGTGACACTTTTCACCAGATAATTTTTGTGTGGGGGAGGGGGCAGGGATAGGTTGGGTGGCTGTCCTGTGCATTGTACAATGCTTAGCAGCATCCCTGGCTTCTAACCACTAGATGCCAGTTGCAATCCCTCCATCCAGTTTTACATCCAAAAATGTCTCTAAATATTGCCAAAAGTCCTCTAGGGAGCAAAACCGCACCTTCTGAGAATCACTGCTGAAACTTGTTAAAATTAAACTTAAGTTTTCACAAAATCAAGAGATATCTGGATACAGTGCATTTTTCAAATGTTTCTCTTCGTCATTACAGATCTGCCATGAGAAAGAAAAAAAAAAAAGGAGGGGGAAGCAATGCTCTAGTTAACCCAGATGGAAATTTAAATCAGGTGTAAAACATACACAATCAGGAGAAATCAGAATGCATGTGGTGAAAGCTCTAGCACAGTAAAGGGTAAATGTTGGCGAGAGAACTTGATGGAGGAGACCTGGGTATTAAGCCAGGCCTTTTACTATCCGTTTTAGGAACAAGTTAAGATGCAACCTCCTGCTTGGTTCTGTGGTTTGTGCCAGGATAACATAGATGGCTGTTCTACCAGCCCCTTTGTCCTCAACTAGTCCATTTGAACCAAGGGCTTGACAGAAGCACGTTACAGGAAGTGGCCCGCCTGCGATCCGCAAGGGTGGGAGCGGGACGCGGCCATGTTCCAGCTTGGTGGAGAGGCTTGTATGAGGAGACCGCCTCGATGGGCGCCAGCAGGGCAGGGTCTTTCAGAGGCACGAGAAGACACAAGAGGTATTGCAGACGGCAGTCTTCTAAATAGTCAATCCTCTCAGTAAGTAGAAAACATTTTTTTTAAAGGTCTTGGAGAGGAAGCCTCAGTCTGGGTGCACGTCCTGCCCCTGGCACCCCGTAGTAGCTTTTCTCAAGCAGCTTGACCCAACTCTTGTTATTTGTAAAACGGTAACACACATTCCTGTGCCACAGAGAAGGGTTTCAGGGACAAATAATATATGTGATAGAACCTTTAACTTTCAACATGCTGTGCAAAGGATTATTAAAATTGTTCTTGCTACCGTTACATGTTGACCACTAGAATAGCGCGTGATGAGTGTGAAATTCCGGCGAAGACAGGATCCTCCACGCTTTTGTCTCTTTTTAGTGCCAATATCGCTCCCTTAGTTTTCATAATAATTGTTCTTTTAGCCGGTGAGACGGAGTCCATGAAATCTCATCCTGGACTATTGCATGTATCTCTTACTAACCTTCCTTTTATTCCTGTCACACAAAAGACACGATCTTGGCTTCTTCTGTAGGGAAACTGAGTCATGGAAGAATGGGCCTTAATATTAATTAGGTCGAAAGTTATTGAGACAGTGGCCCTAAACTTTCCATAAGAAGATAGAAAAGCTTTCTGACTAAATCATTGGATGACTTAAAGATCCAAAGAAGCATATTGGACTTTAAGATCATATTTTGATGTTTTATTCCCAGTGAATTTCGTTTAGGTTGTAGTTTAGCTAGCTGTTTGTTTAATAAAAGCAAAATTTTCTAGGGTAAGATTTTTAGACATTTCTGATTGAATCAAGAAATTAATATAAAACTTGTAAATTGGTTATTTTAAAAAGTTTTCCATTTGTTTTGTGTATATTGTAGTTATTGCTACAATTCTAAATATGGAATCTTTTAGATTCTGAAGTGGGATTATTAAGGATATCTGTCAGTTTTAAGAGAAAATTTCTTTTCAGAAACAATTGAGTTTAAAACTTCGTCTTACCTTTGATAAACACTACAAGAAAACTGATAGCTAAAGGAACAATAATGTAATATGGAAACTTTGTGCTAAATGACACGTAATTCTCAAATTCAGAATGTCTGTCTATTGAGCCTGATAAATAATTTCACAGGCCAAGTTAAGGAAGCTGATGTTAAAAAAATTCCATTTTCTTTCCTTAAGGCAAAACTATTAGAATCTTAATATTTTAAAGCATTAGCATGTTTTGTTGTTTGGGTTGCTTTTTCAAGGTTGTAGAATTTTTAAAGAATATACTAAATTGTTGATATTCTGAACTCCATTCTTTGAAATATTCTAAAATTACTGTACTGTTTTATTCATACAACTCAACATGAAAGATTGAAATGTTATCATCATAAATTCAGGAAAGCCTTGTTAAATCCCATCTTTCTTCCTGAAACATGGTAATATGGTCTCTCTAAGATATAAAATACATGTCCAAAAGTTTCTTGGTAAGACCCATTGCTTATCTATGCAACTAAAATCTTAGCTTTTAATTTTAATTGTTCCCTGAAACCAAATCTAGCTGTCATTCCTTCTTACTGCATTTTCTTTTTCTTGCTCAATTTAACTCCTGGCTCTCATTTGTGTGTACTTCTGACTCCTCATGGCAGTCTGGCTGCAGCCTTTGGGTCTTAGCCCAGAATAGATCTTGTTTCTTATCTCTGGCGTTCCTATGCTCCTGGGTGAGCCTACAGTACTTATTCTGTACTAAAAGTTGAGCCAGTCCCCTACACAAGACATTTCACCCACGTCCCCTTCAGCTTCTCTTCCCTAATTGTTAGCTATGCTCTAGGCATACTCCCCCACAAAGGCTGAAGGAAATATGAAGCAAGAAGGTCTTTGTAACAAGCCACAGGCACTTGTGTAATTAGAAATAAATAAATGCATTTGTGCTAATTCTGGATCTGCAGGTAAATTCTGGATCTATAAGTAGATAAGGTATACAATCCTGGTTAGAATTATTCAGATATTCATTAATTCACTCATTAATTAATTCCCTTACTCATATATATATATATACACACTAGGTGGTTGCTATGTTTCAAATGTGTGAACGCACACATGCACACATGGTAAAGTACAATGTATGAAAATTGAAATATAAAGATATTATAGAAATATAGATGAAGGAATTCTGAACTTAAATCATCAACAGTCATGATCTATTTAAACTGTTTGCAGTGTTCACCATGTACAGAGAAAGTAGTTGCCAAGCTCCAGATTTAAAAATCTACATTAAAATGTTAATTTATAAATATCTTATCTACAGCCTGTAGGGAAATAGTTTAATTTAGATGTTTCACTTCCGAATGTTACACAATCAATTCACCCTTGCCACTTAAAATCCCCATGGTGAGAAGAATTTTATGCATGAAGTGTAAAAGTCAGAATACTCCGTATTATGCAAATAATTGCTTGCATTTTTAATACAAACTCGTTAAGTATTCTTAATGTAAAAGTCTAAGTAGTCAGCCTTCCAGAGGTTCTTAGCTCCAGTAGTTTGCATATATATATATATATATATATATATGCATATATATGAATTGTTTGGGTTTTTGAATATGCTCGGTATGGGGCATATTCCTTTTTCCTCTCTTCTACTTGGATACCTTGTTATGAAAAACAGAGTATATGTTGAGTTGGGATGCTGAGAAGGCAATGCTGATTTTGCTTCTCATGACAATACTCAACATCAGTGTAATCTGAAAAAATACTGTAGTGCTAAGGATTGTTCCCCTGGAATAAAAATAAATTGATCGGAGCAGATGTGGCTCAAGCAGTTGGGTGCCTGCTTCCCAAATGGGAGGTTTTGGGTTTGGTTCCCAGTGCTTCCTAAAAACGATGAGCAGATGCAATGAGTTGAAACAACAAGCAGGGAGTGGATGTGGCTCAAGTGGTTGGGCACCCACCTCCCATATGGGAGGTCCTGGTTTTGGTCCTGGTGCCTCCTAAAGAAGATGAGCAGACACAGCAAGCGGACACAGAGAGCAGACAATGAGCAGAAACAATGAGCAGACAGAAGAGGGTACCATCTTGGGGGGAAAAACTAAAAAAAAAAAAGATGCTACTGTTAATGAAAACAATGTATATGAAATCTTGATGTATTTGGAAATCTGTTCAAGTGGTGACCAAAGTGATTCAGAGTAAGAATGAAATTATGGTCAAATAAATATGTTCTGATGACCAAAAAGCAATTTCAAAATAATTCAAGGTCTTTACACATGGTTCTCATATACCAAGATGGATTTTTAAAGCCACAGAAACACTTTGAAATTCCCCTCCCTTTTCTCTCCTTTCTCTTTTTCCCATCCAATTTCTTCAAAATTCCTTTCCTTTCGGTAGCTACTAGTCTTTTGCCCACCAATCTAACCTTTTCTCTTGATTCTGACTTACCAAAATCCTTGATAGAAACATTTTTACAAGCTCTCCATAGAAGAAAGGGGAGGGGAAATAATGGGAATATCCATATATCAATAATTTTCTTCTGTTGTCATATGTACATCAGTTAGCTTTGCTTTATGATAATTTACTGTTCTTATGCTTAGGTGGGGGAGAAAGGTTTATATTGCTAGGGTGTGTCTTAGAGATTGAGTACCAGTTTATTTAGACCCAGTAAAATGAGGGTCATTGATGCATCCATGTCCATTAATGGGAGTTAGCAACTGCGGCGTATATCTCATAATTAGATTTACTGTGGTGCCAAGATGAGAAACCCAGTGGTGCAACACAATATATTATCCTCATCCAAAAGGTGCTTTTCATTGTGTGAAGAGACAGATGCCATGTTCTGATAAGAACTATGTATGCAGCTTTAGTTACTAATGTAAATTATTCAATATGAAATGCTGCCAATAGAAGTAGTTTCCTTTTTTCCTATTTATGAGTCCAAACTGTTCCTCAGAGAAGCTAAAACATTCATCTGCAAGAATCTAACTCGAATCTTATCATATGAAATAAAATATCTACCAGTAATTTTCAAGATAGGTTTAGTATCCAAGTAAAATAATAAAATAAAGATGCAGTGAATTAAAAAAAAATCACCTGGGAAAGGCAGAGCTCAGGAAGGAGCTCAGCAGACCCTCTCCCCATCAAAACAATAACTTATAAAAATTATTTTTAAAAAGTCATTGAAAGTCTCTGGAAATTATCCTCAGGGTATACAGCAAATAAACATTTTCATTCATGGAAATCTACCAAATCTCTGAAAGAAAAGCAAGAGTCTGTAGCCTTTGAACCACGACCCCATCCTCATTCATTTTTCTCCCTTCCCCTTCAGCTCCATGTTACAGAAGCTTCGCTACAGGTGTGTTCAGGCAAAAAGGTGGGAACCACTCTTTCCGGATCCCAGTCTTGGGCTACAGTTTCACTCAGAAAGGGCATGCTGCCAGTGTTTCTCATCCTATCCACCCCATATCACAGAATGTCTATTCCAGGCAAGTGTGGCCAAGAGGACTGGCTCTTCTTTCTTCTACTCAGCCTCCACTCACAGGGCAGAACCTTCACTTCAGACACAGCAAGCCAAGACTACTGGGAACCTGATTGCCCTTGCTCCAGCCCTATCGTATGGTAGAATTTCCATGCTAGGAGGCCAGGCCAAGATGACCAGAATATGCCACCACCCTCTTGCCCAGTGCCCCTCATAGAGTTGGGTTGCTACATACTTGTGCAGTGGTGCGGGGGTTCTTTCCAGGAAGAAAGGCAAACCATAGAAGGAGGAGCTCAGAAGCTCTGCCCGAGGGGCCTGGTTTCATTTGGAGCAGGTTAAGGAGAACTCCACACCTAAAGTTGTTGAAAATAATGGCTACATTGATGGAGAGCAACTGAGAGGAACCTGGTAGCTCCGTGATACAAGTATACTAGTAAAAGTGCAGAGCATTCATACTTTTAATAGAGACTACCAGATAAAAAGATAGCTAAGAAAAGCCCTCCTGGAATAAGAGTCAACTCTGGGAGTTGGGAAAACTGTGTGTATGCATTAGGCTGCACCCACTCAGGACCAATAAGAGCATGCGTGATATGGAACAGACTTGAGAGCATTTCTGAAGATGCACACAATCCATTAACACAGGTTGTAAGATTTGCTGCCACAAGGGGCTTAAACACAACCTCTGACCAAACACTCTAAACAAAAGCTACTCTGATCCAGGGGTGACTCCTAGGAAGACAGGTTTAAAAGTAAAATTACCATCATCCCTGGCAGTCAGTAAGACTGTGTGCATGATCAAGGCAGCACCCTCTCGAGAACAATAACACAGGAAATCTCCAAGTTATTAGTCCTTGACTGAATGTGGGGACAAAACACTCCCTGATGTGTGAGAGCAGGTGCAAGCCAACACATATCAACGATAAAGGGTGAAAATCTAATTGACTAAGGGAGCTAAAACACAAAATTTTTGCTAATAAGTTTGTCTGGTTGGCACCACCTAGGTAGCTAGGCTAAAAGATAAAAACAAAGGGGGAAGTTCTGATCAGGGACATAGGAGGTTACATACTGCAGTGAATAGACTTCATAGAATTAGTTCAGCCAAGACACTAAACAAATGACAAAGCAAAGAACACTACTTCCTTTTTGAATTAGTATGGAGAGTTGTTATAATATACCATTTAAAATGTTCAGTTTTTAGCACAAAGTTATGAGACCTGGAAATAGAAAAATATGACTCATATATGGTGGAGAAAACAGACAATAAAAAAGTACCTTTGAAGGAGCACAGATGGTGAACTTAGAGACAAAGATGTCAATGCAGCTATTATAATATGTTTAAATATGTTAATATGTTAAAGGAAACCATGATTAAAGAATGAAAGGAAGTTATGACAGTGTCTCATCAATAGAAATAAAGAAATAGAAACTATTAAAAGAAACAAATGGAAAATCTGGAGTTGAAAGGTATAAAAACTAAATGAAAAGTTCACAAGAAGGGCTCAAAAGTAGATTTGAGCTGGCAGAAGAAAAAAATCAGCAATCTTAATAACAGATCAAGAGAGATAATGGAATCTGAAGAACAGAGAAAAATAAATGAAGACAAATGAACAGATACCATTAAATGCACTAACATCTTGTAATAGTGGCAGAAGGAGAGCAGAGAGAAAGGGCCTGAGCAAATACTTGAAGAAACAGCTGAAAGCTTCTCAAATTTGAGAAAAACCAATACAATCTGCGTATTCATGAAGCTTAACAAACTCCAGGTAGGATAATGTGAAGAGATTTATACCCAGACTCATAATAGTCAAAACATTGAAATCCAAAGATAAAATATTAAAGGCAGTAAGAGATTAAAAAAACAACTCATGTACAATTGCACCCCAATAGTACTAATAGTTAACTTTTTATCAGATATAATGGAGGCCAGAAAGCAGTGGTATGACAAATTCAAAGTGCTGGCAAAGCAAAACAAAACAAAAACCATAAACCAATACTCTTTTTTTTTTTTTTTTTTAAAGATTTATTT
>JAQZBX010028751.1:0-27661 GCA_029593785.1 Cabassous unicinctus
ATAAAAATATGTAAGGGATTCCCATATGCCCCATTCCCTACCCCTCCCACATTTTCTGACATTGACAACATCATTCATTAGTGTGGTACATTTTTTACAATTGATGAACACATATTAGAGCATTGCCTACTTTCCAGTCATTGGATTCACCCAGGACAACTAACAAGGAAATGATGATGGACAATGATCCAAAAGATCAGAGAAAGTCTACAACTGCAAGCAAGATAGGCCCATCCATCTGCCCCATGGGATCTAAGCCCCCTCTCAATTAGAGGAGGAGTGTGCATCACCATCCCAGAATCCTCAGGATGGTGGAATGAATAAAGGACTAGAGTTGACTTACTGTAAATTTACTACAGACTTATTGTTTTTCCATCAATGGAAGTACTTTTATCATTGATGTGAAGGAAGTGGGCACTGGAAGTCCTGAGGGGAGGGAGAAGGAAAAATAGGTGTAATATGGGGGCATTTTTGGGACGTTGGAATTATCCAGAATGATGTTGTAATGACATATATAGACCATTATATATTTTGTCACAACTTACAAAATTGTGTAGGAGAGAGTTTAAACTATAAGGTAAACTACAATCCACATTTTGAGGCAATATTATATATATGATGCATATAAATTTGTGGGTAAATGAATATGTATACATATACACATATATTTACACATAAAGATAATAAATGTGCTTGCTGTATTTATTCTAGTTATTTTTTAGGGACTGTTTCTACCGTGAAGGGAATTTTTTCTCTGTCACATTTTCAAACTAGTTCTTCATGATGTATAAAAAAAGTATTATCTTATATCAATCTTCTCCTTACTTGTTGGTTCCTATATTTTGGCAGAAAGGTTTATCATTTCTTTCTTTATCCTTCATATTTCTTGTTCTAATTATTTTGCTAATATAATGTTAATCTTAGTGTTATTCATGAGTCTCCATCTATTTCTTATGTTTTTAGCAGGAAATTTACCAATGCTTTCATCATCAGCTGTGGGATATATGGTACATTTTTTTGTCATACCCTGTTTAAAATAAAATAAAAAAATATTTCTTCCTTTTCTAGACTATTCAGAACTTTATCATGATTTGATCACATATATTTATTGACTTTTTTCACAGTCTTTATTATTTCCTTTATCTGTTATTTTAAATATTTTAATTAATAATGTTTAAAATGTATTATTGGGGAAAACCTTAATTGGACTTGATGTGCTGTTATTTTCTGAACCACAATGAGGTCAATATATTCCAACCTACTAGAATGGCTAAGAAAGAAAAGACTGGCAAATCTAGTGTTGTTGAGAATATAGAGCAACTCGAGATATTGCACATTCCTGATGAGAGTAAAGACTATTATATTCACGTCACTTAACTGTTTAGTAATTTTTTTAAAAAGTTGATCATGAACGTACCATGTAACACAGAAATTCTACCCAAGAAAAATATAAAAATGTAGCCACTAAAAGATTTGCATAAATTTTCTTAGCAACTTTGGGTACAATAGCCAAAACTGCAAAAAACTCAAATATCCCTTGTATTAGTCAGCCAAAGGGGTGCTAATGTGAAATATCAAAAATGGGTTGGTCTTCATAAATGGTATTTATTTGGGGTAGAAGTCCACAGTTACTAGGCCATAAAGCATAAGTCTCTTCCCTCACCAAAGTCCATTGTCATGTGTTGGAGCAAGACAGCTCCCGACATTTGCCCAGGGTTCAGGCTTCTTGGTTTCCTCTCTTCCCGGGGCTGGGTTTCTCTGCAGGCTTAGCTCCTGTTTCCTCCACAAGGTCAGCTGTAGGCGGTCAGGTGAACGGCTCACTTCTTTCTCCTGGGGCCTTCTTTCCAACATCAAAGCTGCTTCTCAAAAGACTGCTTCTTCTGTCCTTTGCCTTGCTTTTTACATTCAATTCCCCACCCACCAGGGTGTGGGGCTCAACGCCCTACTGACTGACATGGCCCAGTCAACGCCCTAATCATAATTCAATCATGCCGGGATTAACAGATCAGATTACAGGCATGATCCAATTATATTTTTGGAATTCATAATTACATCAAATTCCCCAACGGTTACATCCCTCCACAGGAATATGAATAAAAATAGCATGGTAAAATAGAGTATGATATTATTCAGCAATAGAAAGGAACAAACTACCAATAATTTCATAAAATGGGTGAATTTCAAAAGCATTTTTGAAAACACAAGAAAGCACACTTGAAACTTCATAGTGTAGTATTCCACATATATGAACTACAATAATTGGCAAAACTAATCTACTGTGACAGAAGTAAGAAAAAGAATTGCTTCTGGTATGTAAATTTGGGCATAAAGTATTAGAAAGAATTAAAAGGGAATTTTAAGGAGTGATGGAAAACACATTGAACTGTACTTTAAAAATTAAGTTTTTGCATGCAAAACACCTCAATTAAAACTATGAAGCTATAAGTCAAACATTGCACAAAATTTTATTGAAACAAAGATACTTTTTGCCAAAAATCCTACTGCATGAAGAAGCAGTTCTCAATGATGTTTAAGTAATATCAAATCATCAAAAGTTTGATTATTTTCCTTTTCCAAATATGAAACAAACAATGACATGGAGCAGCTTGTAATTTTCAGATTAAGTGTTACTTCTTTTCCCAAATGAATTGTCTGATTTTTCCATCTTCATATGTGTGTATGTGTCAGGGTAATAATGAGAAGTAATATTGAAAGATTAAACTGATTTCTGAAACCTAGTAAAATGTAAGCCTTTGTAGGAAGTATGGATTCCAAGTAAAGACTGAATGTCTTTCCTTCTGTCTTAAATATTTTATTCTACTTTTGTCAAATAATGGTAATGAAGGATTGAATTTGAGCAAAAGGATTTTGAAGTTTGCCCCCTTCATTTCATAGATAAGGCAACTGTAATGGTTAGGCTAATGTGTCAACTCGGCCAGGTAATTGTGTCCAGGTGTTTGTTCCAACAAGCACTGGGCTAATTGTAATACAAGAGCATTTATGGACTTCAATCACCAGTGAGTTTACTGCGTGGATGGCTGATTACATCTACATCAATCAGAGAGGTTACATCATCAATGGGTGGCGCTTTTATCCAATTAGTTGAATGACTTAAAAGGGGAAGTGATTTCAACATTCAGAGAGAATTTCCCAGCTCGTTGTTGGACAGGCAACTTCTCCCAGAAACTCATCAACGACCCTTCGTTGGACTTTCATTGGAGCCACTGGTTTGCAGCCTGCCTGTGGAGCCTGGACTTGTGCATCCCCACGGTTGCGTGAGAGACTCTTTTAAAATCTCATATTATTGACAGATATCTCCTGTTGATTCTGTTTCCTGAGAGAACCCTGACTAATACAGCAACTAAACCCAAACTCACACCAAATTATCTTTAAGGTCAGGAAACAAGGTCTCTGATTCTTAACTCTCAATGAAATTCCTTTGTTTTCCATTCCCTTTTCCTTCAGCATTATCATCAAATAAAAGAAGTGGTTCATAAGGCCTTTTCTCTTTCTCCATGTACTGTTTTGACTTTACCAGCATCCAAAACTATGCTCTTTTGACCACTGTTCTACAAAGTGTTCTACAATCTGTAAGAATATCTTCTACAGGAAAAATAAATCCATGGTTCTCAAGAAATCCATGGCTCTTCTTGGAGAGTCATAAAGCTTAAGCAAGCATGTTTAAAGTTTACTGTGAAGTTAGACTAAACCAACATGTCTGGCACACGCAGGGAACTTTTTAACCAATTAACAAACATATTTATCTACGTTTCTATATCTCTAAGATTTGGACTCAAGAAAAACCAATAATCCCAGAAAAGCAAAATAATTCACAGTGCAGATAATGCATGGATAAGTACCCTATCACCCCTAACCCTGGAGGTCCTCATTGTCAAGAGATGGTGACTAAGGTAATAAAAAATGGTAACTGGTTTCTATACCGAGGACCACAGCATGATCCCATACCTGCAGGCAGCAGAACCAACTGCAGGCAGAAGGGAGTAGCTCATAGTAGGAATCTGCATGGCTTGGGTAAGGAAGTCATCTTACCACATGGGTGTGTGTGGTGGTGGTGGCCAGTGTAAAGCTCCCAGATTCAGTCATTTTAGGGACCATCTTAATCCACATTTTGTACTCTTCCTTCACCTGAAAAAAATATTAAATGAATACACTTGCTTAGTAAAAATTGCTTAAGTGGAAGATGAAATCAGGTTTTTACTCACTTTCTAAGTCTCATTTATGTGGTCAAAGTCATATTCATTAATACTGTATGGTTGTTGAATCTTAAATTACTCCTCTGTGAAGTGACATTATGAGTTTATCTCTTTAGCTTTTCAAAGGAAATGTTTTCTATACTCATGGCCTGGTACACAATAGACATTTATATTTTAGTTGAATAAATGTGTGAATGCGTAAAAATTGTGGTGTTGTATGTGCATTTCATTTTGTGTGCATTTGTTCATTCATTCAACATATAGGCATTGATATCTCTAAAGTATTAGGATCCGTGAGGATACAAAAATGAGCACAATAGAACCAGAAACTGTCCTCAGGAATCTAATTGAAAGGTTGATTTCAAAGCACTGGAGTGTGAAGGGAAATTTGGGATGCAATGAGAGTATAGAAGGGAATGTCTTAATCTAGATATAACAAATAAGAAAAAGAAGCCTCCCATGATAGGGAAGCCAGAGAAGATACCTGGATAATGGGCAGGAGTTGCTTAGACAACTGGCACTTAGAAGTAGACAGAGGAAGGGACAGAAAGAAAGAAAAGAATATGACAAGCATTGGGACATCCTTAGCAAAGACCCTAAGTTTGACAGGTGCACTGAAGAAAACAGATTCTAGGGAAACTAACGAGGGAGGAGAAGACTGAGAAGAGACAGGCAGGGTCAGACTGTGTAGATTTTGTAGTTCATTTTAAGGATTTGAACTTTATTCTAAGAATAAGGGAAGCCATTGAAATATTGACAATAGAAGAAGTGGAAGTTCTTTGTTAAAAATGATTTCATTTTGTTAGCTCATTATTGTGAGTATAATTTACAGCAGTGAATTACATAAGATGATGTGATTAAAAGGGGGAAACATTAGGTCATATAGGTTAATAGAAAAATTAAAGGTAAAACATAGGACTGTAGAACAGAGAAATGTATTGTAGACAAAGGTCTATAGTTAATAGTGCAAGTACAAGAATAATCTTTCATAAATTATAACAAATGTATGACACGTTTCATAAAAGGTGTTAATCATACGGTGGTATATACAAAATACATATAATGCAAACATGATTTTTCTGTAAACCTACAACTTCTCAAATTTAAATTAAAAAATAATAATGATAGGAAATACTTCAAAGGCTTTTGTATTGGGTGTTTTAAATGAGGTACTCCATGTAAATTGCTTTATACAGTGCTGGAAGCAGGCTCTCTCAAAAAATGTTGGCTACTACTGTAAAAAATAGGACAATTATAAAATGGTGCTATCATCAATAGTAAATGTTTCACAAATTGGGAGAGATTGATGGTGGGGTGGTATAGGAAATCTTATACTTTATGCCTGATTGTTCTGCAAAACAGCAACTTCTCTAATAAAAAAATTAATTGATCTTTTTTGCTGTATTTGAATTTTCATGGATTTGGACTCCTCTAAACAGGGTTGTATGTAAAATAACTCTTAAAGAGACTCTTGCTTCCTGGTAGAAGTTTATTGAAATATGACAACAGCAAATATTATTTTTAAAGCAGCACCATAAATACCCTTCATTTTGCTAGACTTTAATGTACATATCCAAAAAATGAGTAGAAATTACTTTATCCAATTATACTACATCCTTAATGCAGATTTAAATGATAAGAAACCAAAAAGGTGAAAATGATTGAACTGAACTAGAGGTAAGTTCTCTGAAATACACTATCTAAAGAAATAAGTATATTTTGAGGACAAATAAGGTTGAAAAGCTCTTAATAGTGGCTGCAAAAGGTGAGAAGCCCAGAGGTAGGCTACTAAAAATGCAAGCACAGGAAATGAAGTAGTGGCACAAATGAATGTAAAATGATTTTTATTTGGTTTGGTCCAGTTGCTTACCTAAACACTCTTATGTTTCCTTTGTAAGATAATATGAAAAATTTTGCCCTGTTATATTATTGGGAGAATATATACACTAAATAGTATAAAAAGTTTACTTTATTTTGTGTAAAAATAATAGCTTCATGAAAATAATTCTTATTTATGTAAGACCTAATCTGGAATCCTCATATGGGATGGAGAGCAAAAAATAAACATGAGAGCTTGGAATAGAAACAGCAGATATGAAATAAAAAGAGATACAATTTGTAGTTGTTGTTGATATGTAAACACTTGATATGTAGAGAGATGATATAGATATAGATATAGGTATAGATATAGATGATATAGATATAGATATAGATATAGATGATATAGATATAGATATAGATAGATATAGATATAGATAACAGTGCTGTGCATAGTCATTTTTTGTGTGTAATACTAGTTATGGTGAATTAATCAGACATTCATTTGAATGTGGTTATATTTTAAAGAAAAAGTACCATAAGAATGTTAATTATTGTCAATTTTCCTGGAGTCATTATCTACTAGTCTATTTTCCAAGGAAATCCCAGTAACTTTGGCAACTCTGCAGCCCTCTCTGAAAGGTTGTAGGGATAATGAAATGATTATGCCACCTGAAACCACACTATTGTCTGTTCCAGGTCTTCTTCATTTTTGGAAGTACTTAATCAGCAAGGAAATATGTCATTGTGGAGAATGCAAGCATACTGGGTTTCTCTGGCAAGCAAGGTAATGGTCCCCCAAAGATGTCCAGTACATAAGCCCAGGAACCTGTGAATATGTCAACTTCTGTGGCAAGAGTTTTTACAGGTGTGATTAGGTTAAGGATCTCAAAATGGGGAGATTGTCTTAGAATAAACAGCCGGGTCTAATGTAATCATGAGGGTCCTTAGAAGGAAAAGAGGGACAGGTAAGTCAGAGAAGGAGACAAAACAGTGGAAGCAGAGGTCAGAATGATGTGATTCTTGTCTTTGAAAATTAAAGGGGACCACAAGCCAGAGCATGAGGTAAGCCTACTGGAAAATGTAGGGAACAAATTCTTCTCTAGAGCCTGCTGAAATCTTGATTTCAATCCAGTGAGGCTTCTGACCTTCAGAATTGTAAGACAATAAATTTGTACTGTTTATGTCATTACATTTTTTGCAATCTACTACAGCAGCAATGGAAACTAGTATAATTGTCTTCCACAATAAGAATATTAAATATATTATTTATGTTTATGAAGATAGGATCTGTAGTTATACATTATCTGCAGTCCTTTAGTAGCAGCACAATGTTGTATGTGAGTGAATTCAGGGACCATTTCACATCTACCAAGACATTAGAATAAACAAAAGAGTGAGGAAAGGATAGGTTGCAGCGGGTTTCTGTTCTATACAAGCTGAGAACACAGCTGTATTTTGACAAAGTGGAGGATCATGTTCATATAAGATTCCACAGGCAGCGCCAAAGTTGCCTTGGTCATGAGACTACTTCTCTTCTTAATGTCATGGTTATGAGAAAAGCTGCATGCAAAAGAAGTCTAGAGTCACTGGAAACAGAAGAATATACCTTCCTTTGGGGGAGTGGGAAGATTAGAGAAGGAAGTTGTGCAGTGAACACAGGAGAAGTCAACAAGGAAGTCAGCTTAGTTTGTAAATAAAATGGCATAAAATAATATCTTAAGCCTCTGAGTTTAAGAACATATAGGGGGACTCTACATGGCTAACACACATAAGTGAAATTAAAATAAAGCAACAAACTGGAAACATGTATTGGTAGTTTATCAAAGACAAAAAGCTTGCATCCTTAATACATAAAGATCTCCTAGAAATCAACAGGATAAAAGAACAACAACCAATAAAACATTGAGGAAATAGAAATAAACAATCAGTTCACAAAAAAGATTAGAAATGACCCCTAAATATGAGAAATTGGAAGCAAACTCATTCATTGTAAGAGAAATACAAATTAAACTGTACAGATAAGACATATTTTGCCTATTAAATAAGCCAAAACTTGAGTGAACTCTCCACTGGTGCAGGTAGACAGAAACAGTCACTCTTATTATATACTGTTGGCAATTCAAAATGATGCAACCTGAATCAGGTAAGATCTGGCTATAGCTCCCAATTTGTCTAGTCAGTGAAATGCAAAACCAGTGCTTACGGACCCTACATGATCTCCCCAGTGTCTAGTTTTTATTTCAAATATATTTTTTGTTTATTTTAAAGGATACTTAGATTACATAAAATGCTACATGAAAAAATGTAAGTGATTCCCATATACCCCACTCCCCACACCTCCCACTTTTCCCCACATTAACAACTTCTTTCATTAGTGTGGTACATTCATTGCAATTGATGAACACATTTTGGAGTATTGCCACTAAGCATGCACTATAGTTTACATTGTAGTTTACATTCTCTCCCACTCAATTCTGTTGGCTATGGAAGGATATATAATGGCCTGTATCTGTCACTGCAATGTCTTCCAGGTTAATTCCAAGTTCTGAAAATGCCCCCATATAACACCTTTTCTTCCCTCTCTCTGACTTCAGCACCTCCAGTGGCCACTGTCTGCACATCAATGATATAATTTCTTCCATTGCTAGAATCACAATGAGTCTATAGTAGAATGCTACTAAGTCTACTCTAGTCCATATTTTATTCCCCAGTCCTGAAGATTCTGGGATGGTGATGCCCACTCCACCTCAAATTGAGAGGAAACTTCGATCCCATATGGCTGGTGGATGGGACTGTCTTGCTTGCTGTTGTAGACTCTCTCTGTTGCTTGCTGTGGTGGATTTTCATCCTCACCTCCTTAGTTGTCCTGGGTGAATGCAATGAACTGTAGAGTAGGTGTTGCAACTCTGCTGAGGCTCAGGGCTCACCTGGAACATGGACACCACAGAGATTCAAGTCTCTTGGACATACACCTACCAACTCCAGCACCAACTATAGGTTCAAATAAAAGGGACAGAAATGTCATGTGTAGAGGAGACACATCTGAGTCCAACTCTGTCACACTCGGGAGCACAATTTGTAAAACAGGGCCCCCAGTGTCTAGTTTTTGAACTTCATTTCCCAACACTCTTTCTTCTACTAACAAAGCTACCTTTAATGTTCTTTGGTTGTGGATCTCATGTCAGGGACTACAAACTAGATTTCCTTCCTTTCTGTGATGTGCTGACTCCTACTCAAATTGAGCTCCTCACCTCCATGCCTAAAGAATCCGCCTCTTAGGCTGGTTCCCAGCACTATTTTCCATATAGCACAAATCACAAATTGCTTATATGGCTTCTTGTTTCTTCTTGATTTCCCCTCGCATCAAAAAGCAGCAAAATGATCTCCACAAGTCCTGGCATTTAATAACAATTGCAATAGAATTTAAATATTAAGAAACGGAAAACTTTGTGCCCAAACCTTAAATATTTTTTTTCTGTCAGAACCCATGCTCATGACTTGAGATCATGAAGGAAAAAACTATTCTCCAATCTTCAGTGCAGAGTTCTGTGTTAGGAAACTGGAAAATTGGAAAGCAGAGGTAGGCACTACCAAGACTTAGTCATAGAACAGTAGGAGCAGGAACACCCATTGATAAGTAAAGCAGCAGAAAGTAGAGCACAAATGTCTGAGATTAGCCCATGCAAAAGAGGAAGAAAGAATGCACCTGTGAGAGCTAGGAAGAGGACCTGATGCTCATGTTACCTGCTGATTGAAGAGACAATAGACCGTGAAGATATAGAAGCCCTGCAGATCATTGGTGATGGTGAAAGCACAGGCAATAACTGATTTGAATGGTTCCTTTACTGGCTCAATAAGAAAGAAGTCCAGAGACCAGAAGTAGCTCAAGTGGAAGAGCTGAACAATGGATTTAAACATTAGCGTCTATTTACACCAAGACCCAGGGTCAGCAACCTCACCGCCTTCTCATCTGAATATTGTTTTGTCTTTTTGCAGGGTGTAGAAGTTTGATATTATTTATGGATTCCAAAAAGAGGTATAAATTCTTTTTGTAAACTGATTTGTTCCTCTGGGTGTGATACACTTTAATTGTATTAAATTCAAAAGTTTTACACCCGGCATGGTGTAACCTCAGGAAGCTAAGTATGGAGTTCACAACAATGTTCATAGCAGCAGTGTTTTACAACTGCCACCAAATTGTAAGTGGGCATGGCTCCTTAAGATGGAGGGGGAAATGGGATGGGTTGGGTCTGCCAGTCTGACATGGGGGCTGCCAGCAAGCAAGTCCTGGCCAACACCCTCAACCCACCCTGACCCAGCCCACCGCCATCCCTGGCCACTGGCCACAGAAACTTGAGGACCAGGTCTCCACCCATCCTTCAACACCAATAGACCAAAATCCCACCAAGACTGAAGACAAAGGGCCACCCCAACCTGAATAAGGCAACAACTGCACCAAGGGTTCCCAACAGGAGAGAGTCAACCTTCTTTGCCCATATAAAAGTGGCCTGCAGGGGGTGATTGAAGATCAGCAGAATAGACAGGGAGCCTGATCATATGAATGGTGAGTTGTAAATGAGTGGCAGGTAGAGAATACTTACATCTGAGAGAGATGATATTCTAGAGTAAAATTTCCATAGCTTTAAAGTACTGATGCACTTTATTTTTTAATATCTAATCTACTTTATTTTTAATCATTTTTTTTATATTTCAAAAGATACTTAGATTACATAAATGTTACACAAAAATATAGGGATTCCCATATGCCCCACCCCCCACACCTCCCACAGCCTCCCACATAAACAACATCTTTCATTAGTGTGGCACATTCATTGCAATTGATAAACGCATCCTAGATCATTGCCACTGAGCATGAACCATAGTTTACATTGTAGTCTACACTCTCTCCCACACAGTTCTGTGTGTTATGGGATGATAAAACTGCCTATATCCATCATTGCAATGTCATTCAGGACAATTCCCAATTCGCAATGAAGCACCCGTATTACAACTTTTTTCCCCTCTCCCTGCCAGCAGAGTCTCCAGTGGCCACTGCTTCCACATCAATGTTGCAATTTCTTCCGTTGCTTGAATCACAATATGTCTATAGCAGAATACCCATAAGTCCGCTCTAGTCCATCGTTTATTCCCCAATCCTGAGGATTCAGGAATGGTGATGTTTACTCCACCTCTAATTGAGAGGGACTTCAATCCCATACAGCCAATGGATGGGACTCTCTTGCTTGCATTTGTAGGCTCTCTCATTTCCTTGGTATGGTGGTTGTCAATCCTCGCCTCTTTATTTGTTGTCCTGGGTAAGTCCAATGAATGGAAGAGTAGGTGTTGCAACTCCACTGAGGCTAAGGGCTCAGCTGGCACATGGACAGCACAAAGATTCCAGTCTCTTGTACATACACATACAAACTCCAGCTCCAAGTTATAGGTTTAAATAAAAAGGACAGATGAGACATGTGTAAGGAAGCTATAATCGAGTCCAATTCTGTCACTCCCAGGAGCACAAAATCCAAAGTAAGACCCTCTGTCAAGGCACCAAACTCCAGAGCTGTCTGGCCAGACTGTAGGACCTGGGTGTCTCCAGAGCTCTCAGGAACCCACTATTTGGGGTAGTATCCACTTTGGCAGTCTATGAGATCCTGCTGCTATGTGCATAAGCGTTAACTCTGGGATGAACTCCCGAAACACTTTGAAGTTTCTTAGCCACGTAACCTCATTTGTCTTTACCTTTTCCCCCTTTTATTCAAGGTCTTTTTCCAGTTGCATTGCTAGTTGGTGCTTGATAGTAATCCCTTAATGCCAGGAAGAGTCATCCTTAGGAGTCATGTCCCATGCTGGGGGAAAGGTAACAGCCTTCTCTCTTAGACCACTACGAGATGTTAGTGCTGTTACCTTAATCACTTACACTGCAGCCTGCCTTCTGTAGGTCTTAAACTGGGTTTTAGTGAGTAAGGTAAGGAAAATAAAAGAAAAGGAACCTTTAAAAAAACTAAGAGCTCCAAGGTGAGCTAATATAAAGAAAATGTGTATATATTCCCTGTCATAAAGTTTCAGCTGGATGCCTGATAACCTAGTGAATCGCTTTTCAAGGAAGATACAGGAATTGAACCAGGGACCTCATATATGCTAGACAGGAATTCTTCCACTGAGTTGTTCTGCCTCCTTGGGCTAATTTGCTTTTCAGAAGTCTATCCACCCCTTTTCCCTTGGGCAAGATAGATCCCCTGCAGTCAGCCGAATGGTGCTGATCACTGCCTTTCTGTGCTTCTTCACTGATGTAATTCCTCTCTTTACCTAGGTGGCTGAGTGTGACCACCTACCTGAGGCAATCCCCCTCCCCTCTCCCTGTGGAGTTGGTGCCCCTTCCAATATTCAGTGGGGAGCTCAGCTGGCTAAACTCACCACAAAGATATCACTGTCCACACTCCCAGACCCCTCTTCCTCACAGGAAATCTGCCATCAAATTACTGTTTAGAGCAGGGTCTAGTGTCTCCACCTCGTCTGTATACCCTGAGGGCTGGGTATGTGTGCCCCTTCCAGCCACTGAGGTAAGCAACCTATTACTCCTGGCTACCCTATCTGTATAGTACCTTCCTAGGTAACACAGAGCACCTACCTGTGGAGGTAGACATCTGCTCTACTCACAGTTAAATAAAATTCACCAGGAGTTTTAGACTCACTTAGTATCTTGGTGGTGGCAGAGGGGAGCCCTTTCCAGCAGCTGGGAGATTTAATAACTCATGATTACTTGATTTGGCTTCTTTGTGTCTCTGACCCTCAATCTTCTGGGAGTTGGTAAGCAGGGTCCTCATTTTCTGTGCCCCAAAGCAGGTCCCCATGACAACTTCTGGCTTTTTCTTTGCTGTTTTAGTGAGAGCTAGGGCTTATCTGCCTAACCTGTCAGCCATGTTCTCATAATCTTCCTGTCAATGTACTTTAAGTCTTACTTTCTTCTCCAAGAAATTCAGTCAAATGCTGAGGGTACAGCTGTTGGAAAAAAAACATCCCTCAAACTTTAGTCCTTGAAATATCACAATAAAACTTAATTGAATTGCAATGTACACCAGCAGTAGACTGATTACATAGATGGCTCCAGTGCTCTAATTTTCCCTCTATCCATATCTTTTGCAACATAACTGTGTAGTTCCATGTATCAATAGGGAGAATATCTTTCTATGCCTTTGAATCAGGGTGGGAATGAAGATGTATTATTTGCTTTGGCAGTAGAGTTTAGTGGAATTGACAGTGTGCCTAGTAATCCTTGGTGTTTTTCTGCTGTTCCCTCATAGAATCCTGCCTCAGCCATGTGGGTTTTTATCATCCCAAGCTAGCCTGCTGGAGAATAAGAGGACATGTGGAGAGGAGGACAATTCTCCAAGTAAAGATTACCCTAGCCCAGCCTAGAGCCAATCAGAATACCAAGAGAAAACAAGCTTTACTAAGAAGATCAAAGCAACCCCGGCTGACTCACAGTTAACCACAGACACATGAGGAATCAGAAGAGAACAAAATAACTCCCAACAATGGTTTCCCATGCAATAATAAAACTGTTATGGTATGCCTTGTAGTTGTGGGATGTCTTCTTATTTAGGAATAGAACTGACCCAACAACGAACATAAACATGCATAAGGGTATTCAGATGGGTCTTCTGCTTCCTACTCTTTTCATTACTTCAGCCATGTGAAGGCAGCACTGATGATCACCAGATATTAAAGTTTATTTCAGATATCTGTACTTAAATGTGACCACAAGTAAGATTCCTTTCCTGATAGCTAAGAGACTTTGGAAGGACATTTGTGTTTGTGTGAGGATAACTGGTGACCCTGAGTTAGGCCTCTTCACTACCAGACAATTGGGGGGGGGCGCAAAAATCGAAAATCTTCTCTATTCATCCTTTCATCATGAAGAGAGAAGAGATTTTTGATGATAAATGGGATAAATTGATGTGAGAGTAAATACATACCTTGTTTTTTCTCATGCTCTTTTGTGTTTTTATGATTTGCAGAAAATGATAGCCAATTTGTTTAGTCAAATAGAAGCAATCACATTTGTAATCATCACTGGAAATATTCAAGCAGAAACAGGAATTTGAGCCAATAAAATTTAGCATAGAGCATGCAACAGAGTCGGGCACAACAATGCACATAATCCCTTACATATGTGCACCAAAATTCCATACTTGAATGAGTACACCTGCATCATGAAAAATAAATCTTTCGTTAGTAAGCCAATGTATAATTGAAAACTTTCCTCCACCATATTTAAGATCATCTCTTTGATATGGCCATATCATTCCATGTACTTGTACAAAATTCTCTTCTTCTAGACTGCCCTTGAAATACATATATTGGAGAAATAATTTCTGCTATAGTATCTTATGCCAGACATCATCCATGATAACCATTGTATACAATGAGCTGAATAAAACAGCAGGACCATAATAAAGAGAATAAAAAACAGATGACCTTCTATAAGCAGCACCAGTATGTGAAAGTCAGCATTATTAGAAAGATATTTTAACATACAGATACAGAATTGAAAGACACAAAATAGTGAAAAACTGCACTGTTACATTTTCCCATATATTAAAATTTTGTAAATATAATTAAATGACATTTGAACTTTTTCCCATAAGGGTAGAAACACTACCACTACTCTTTCAGTAAACCAAATGAAAAAACTTGCTTGTGACTATAAATGCCAATTGTGAAAAATGTTCCTCCAGAAATCTATGCACTTGGGGGTATTTGGAATTTCCAAATTGTTTCTCATCCTAGATTGAGAAAACGACTGGAAATGTAGGAAAGTGGACAAAGAAAAAAAACTATTAATTACACAAGGTATAGAGAAAACTTAATAGAAGAAGTTGCTTAAAATGAACATTGTGAAAAAGCTTTGAAATAAATATAAAATGACACTTCTTGCATCCATGTGTAGATCAAGGAATCATAATTTCTGCATCTCTCTTTGATCATTGTAATTATAGGCAATTCTTCATTTCCAGCACAAATTATGCACTTATGGTTTCCTTCCAAAGAGTATTTCCAAAGACACTTTTATATCTTTATTACTTAGACCGTACATAAAGGGGCTTAGCATGGGTGTGTCCTTGGTATACAACACTGACACATGTGCACTTGAGTGTCTGTACTGTTTAACAGCAGAACTAAAGTATGCTCCTAAGCTCATACAATTAAATAAGGAGACCAATGAGAGGTGAGAAGCACAAGTGCGACATGCTTTATACTTCCCCTGAACTGATGAGATTGCATGTATGAAGAAAACACTTTTCAAGTAAGAGATAAAGGATCCCAATGAGGCACCCACACCTAGCAGTGCCCTTCTAAACTACATTACTAGACATTGAGGATTAATTTCACAGAAAAAGTGTGGGATTTCCAAGGGTGTACAAAAGGACAACCACAGCACCACTGAGTCTTGGAGCAAGAAATTCCATATACTCATGGTCTAGGACCCCAGAACCAGCAGGACACAGAGTCAGGGATTCAAGTTTACCATGTGGTGCAGGGGTTGACAGATGGCCTCAAAGCAGTCATACGCCATCACAGCCAGGAGGAAGTGCTCCAATGTTGCAAAGAGCATGAAAAAGGAAATCTGGAAAAGTCAACCACGATAGGGAATGAAATTTCTCCATGTCTGAATATTCACCAGCATCTTGGGGACTGTAGTGAGATAAAACAGATACCAGAAAAACACTAATTGGAGAGGAAGAAGTACATGGGTATGTGGAGTTGGGAGTCAGTGTTGGTTGCCAGAATAATAAGATTCCCAAAGATGGTGACCAGGTACATGGACAAAAACAGCCCAAGGAGGAAGGACTGCAATTCTGGTTACACTTAAAACCACAGAAGAAGTTATTCTGAGATTTGAGTTTTGTTTCCTCATTCCATGTGCCTGATGTAGCTAAAAGGAGAAAAAACATGGCTAATATTCATACAAATACACATTCCTGGACTAGTGGATATGCTATAATTTCTATTTTTCATTGAGGAAATTCATTTATATATTTTGGTTATGCATGTGGTCCCTTAGGGGACTTAGGCCCAGCTCTGATTATGATTTTCTGTCCCACACTCTACCTTTTCTTCATCTGAGGTATTAATGCTGAGTTTGACTATATTTCAGACACTGTCAAGGCAGTGAGAAGAATGCAGAGACACAATAGACTCCACAATCTGATGATGGAGAAAGAATGTAAATAAATAAATGAAAATCCTATGACATATCAATGGGTGACTTTTGTGAAAAGGAAAATAGGAACTGGAAAAAGATAGAGAAATGGGGGTGCTATAGATTTCTGATGTTCTGGGAAGACCAGCATAGAAGATGTCTTTTTTACCAGAAGCATCTAAGAAGAGAACTTGGGAGCCATGAAGAAACCTGGGGTATGTGTAACCAGCTGAGAGCATGTACAGGGCTAAAGGCCCTAGAAAAGGCTTGTTTCCAATGTTCAAGATCAACAAGGAGCCAGTGTGTTGAGGAGAATGGGCAAGAGGGAGAGTGATGAGAGATGATATCAGAGAAGGTTTAACCACAAGGTGGCCTCACTGCTGCCGAACTTCAGAACAGAGTCCCTTAGCCCCACATTTTATGTCTTCTCCTTTATGAACTTGGTCTCTAGGGACTTTCACAAATAGAAATGAATATCCTCTTTATTTCCTACGAAGGATTAGCATTGTGGTTTCCTTATTATTCTGGAATATGCTCCAATGTATCTGCTCTGAGCACCCGAAACACATACAAATGCCACAGAGAAACACATAGCCAAATCCACATTAATTCTTGGAAGGAATTGTATACACCTGGACCATGAGTGTACAGGGAAGACTGTATTCAGAGATAGCTCCATTTTCCACCTTGTGGAATGTTTTTGTTTCAATATGAGGGTGCAGATACCCAATCAGGAGGTGGAGTCTATTTATCCACTTTTGTTTCAGGGCTGGATTTAAAGTGTTTAACTTGCTTTGGCCAAGAGAATATGATGGAAATGACAGTTTGCCTAAATAGGACTCAGCTGGTTCTGCTACCCTCTCTTCTATATCTCTACCACAGCCTTGTGAACAACTCCAAGCTCACCTGCTGTAGGATGAAGACACGTGGAGAAAACATCATTGTTCAATAAAGAATACCCTAGAGCAGCTTATACTCACCTAATCCCCAATATGTGAGGGAGCACTGTCAAGACCAGAAGAGTCTTCATAGCTGACACACTGCTGGCTACACTGCAATGAATAGCATTGCAGGGATCCAAATATCTCTACAGCACAGACTTGGCTGCAGTAAGAAAGCATTGTCATAAACCATTTACTTTTGAGACTGTTGTGCAGCAATCACAAATACAATAATGAATGAGAAAAGAATAGAAGGCATTAAGAATAATCAACTGCTTCTCATTCTTTAGCATTCCATCAGATACTTGAATAAAGAAGTCACTATCAAAAAACCACTGTATTGTGGGAACATAGCTGACAGGTTAGGCAGATAAGGCTCAGCTTTCACTAAAACAATGGAGAAAGAGCCAGAGGCTGCCTTGGGGACCTGCTTTGGGGTACACCAGAACAGGAAACTGCTCACAACTCCCAGCATAGTGAGGAACAGAGAGACCAGCTAAAACAACAAGCTGTGAGTTATTCAACCTCCCAGCTTCTGGGTAAGTCTCCTTTCCCCCACCACTGAGACTTTAAGCTAGGGAAAAACTCCTGGATGAGTTGTATCTAAGTGAGAGTATAACAGATATCTTCTTCCCTGCCAGCTCCTTTGGGTATATATGGAAGAGGAAGGTGCCCTGAGACATCTAGGAGAGTACTGGACAGATAGAGAAGCCAGGGGGAAATCATGGGTTGCTTGCCCTGGTGGATGGAAGCAGCCCATATACCATGCCCCTCACAGCTGATTGCCTAGGTGGAGCTGCAGGCTCCTTGCTCCAAACGGAGGGTGATTGCAGATTCCATGGGAGTAAGAGAGGTATGGGAGGGTGGAGAGTGGTTTCTTTGCACTGAGTTTAGCAGCTGGGCCCCCAGGACCCAGAATCCACAGGGAGAAGGGAGGGGTATCCCCTCAGGCAGGCTGTCCCACCCAGCTGCCTGAGTGTATACATCACTCACAATATATCAGAGAGAAGGCAGAGACAGGCAGCTGAGCAGCAGAACACCAAAGGACAGCAGGGAATTTAACCTGCCTGAGGGAAAAGGGGTTATCAGGCATCCAGGTAAAAATTAATGACAGGGAACATATAGACATTCTCTTTGTAAAGCATTTCTTGGATATCTTATGATTTTTTAAATTTCCTTTCTTTTTTACTGTCCTTATTTTACTCACCAAACCCCAGTTCAAAACCTGCATTGGACAGGCTGCAGGGTGATTGACTGATGAACAAGTGCAGCCTGAGGAGATCCTAAGGTTTCTAAGAGAGAAGTCTATTTCTCCATGTCTATTTTAGTTTTTTTTATTTTTAAAATTTTATTCTTTTTCTTCTTTCTCCTTTTTAAAATAAACTGCTGCTGTCTTGTTTCTTGATTTTTGTGTTTCTCCTTCCTTTTTTTTCTCTCTATGATTTTTTTTGTTGTTATTATTTTCTTTCAATTACCAATTTTCTCTACCTAGGCTATTTAATTTCTATCCTTCATCTTTATATTTTCTGTTTTCTGTTGTTGTTTTTTCATTTCAACTCTTTTTGTTTGGTTTACAATTTTCCTTACTTTTATTTCTCTCTCCTTTTTTCTTTCTTTTCTTTCTTTTTTTACTTTTTTCTTTCTCTCCTTTCTTTTCCTTTTCCCCTCTTATCACCGTTCCAGCATTTTAATTCATTCTATACATTTTCTCTATTCTGTTTCTTGTATCCACTATTTATATTCCACTTTTCTAATCTTATTCCTCTGTACTTCTTACTCATGTTAATTTTTCAGTTTGCAAGTCTTGTACAGATCCTCTCCTACATTTTACTGTTATTATTGCTATTATTCTTTTTCTCTTCCCATCTCTTTCCTTTTCCCTGGTCCTAATTTTTTTCCAAGGGAAAATAGACAACAAAAAGGAAGTAGAATAAAAGAACAAAGTGTCAAATTGAAACCTTAACACACTCACAAAAATAACAATAAAATAAAACCATAGAATAGAGAAAGAAGCTAATCAACTGAATAAACCATCAAGATAAACAGATGCCTAGACACCATCAAAAAATTACAAGTCATATTAAGAAAAAGGAAGTCATGGCCCAGTCCAATGAGCAAACTAAAAGCCAGGAGAAGATGCAGAACATGGAAGAATTAATTAGTGATGCCCAAATGAATATCATGAATTAATTTAATAAAATGAAGGAAGAGATTAAGGATATTAAGAAGACAAAGGGAGAACATATGGAAAAAATTGTAAATGCAAATAAAATGATAATGAATATGATGGTGATGACTGCCACAATCCAAGAAATAAAAAATACACTAGAAACAAATAGCAGATTTGAATAGACAAAGGAAAGAATCAGTGGTGTGGAAGACAGTACATCTGAAATCAAACTGGTAGTAGAACAGATAGAAAAAGATTGGAAAAAACCCACCAGGGACTTAGGGATTTGAAAGACAATATGAAATGCAAACAACAACAGGCAAAACATATGAAAAAATCAACTCAATGAAACTGATGTAGCTCAGTGGTTGAGTGCCAGCTTCCTCATAAGAGGTCCAAGGTTCAATCCCTTGCCCCGGTACTGGACAACAACAACAACAACAACAGAAAACAAAACTATAGAACACTGCAATGGCAGTGCTTAGAGGGAAATTTATAGCCCTCAATGCTCAAATTAAAAAAGGAGAAAGAACTAAAATTTAAGAACTAACTAGAGACCTAAAGGAACTAGAAATATAACAGCAAACTGATCCCAAACCAAGCTGAAGGAAAGAAAGAGTAATGATCAGAGCAGAAATAAAAGAAATTGAGAACAGGAACAACAACAGCAAAAGGAGAGGTTAAACAAAACCAAACATTGGTTATTGGATAAGATCAACAAAATTGACCGGCCTTTAGCTACACAAACAAAGAAAATAAGAGAAAAGATTCAAGTAAATTAAATCAGAAATGACAGGGGGACATTTCTAGTGACTCCAGAGAAATAAAAGAGATCGTAAGAGGATGCTATAAACAATTGTATCTCAGAAAACTATACAATGTAGATTAGATGGTCAAATTCCTAGGAACACAAGAACTACCAACACTGACCCATTAAGAAATAGAAAACCTCAACTCATCAATCACAAGCGAAGAGATTTGAAATAGCGATCAAGAACCTCCCAAAGTTGAAAAGCCCAGTACCAGATGCCATGATGGATACAAGCCATTATAAATCTTATCAAAACCTATAAAATTGTGCTTTGCAAACTATAAAACATAATGTAAAATATAGATCATGATTAGTTGCAATGCTTCAATATATGTTCATCAATTGTAACAAATGAAACACACTAATGAAAGATGTTTTAATGAGGGAAATGCGGGAGGGATGGGGTTATATGGGAATCTCCTATATTTTTAATGTAACATGTATTTAATCTAAAGCATCTATAAAAACAAAGACTCAAAAAAATACTTGCAAACCACATCCAAAAGCACATTAAAAGAATTACACAGCATAATCAAATAGATTTTATCTCAGGTGTGCAAGGGTGGAGCAACATAAGAAAATCAATTAGTGTAATCAACCACTTAATAAATTGAAGAATAAAAATTACATATCCTCTCAATTGATGCAGAAACAAGCATTTGACAAAATATAGAATATTTTCTTGGTAATAACACTCCAAATGATACAAATAGAAGGAAGCTTTCTCAATATGATATAGTACATATATAAAAAACCTACAAATACCATTGTTCTTAAGGGTGATAGACTGAAAACTTTCCCAGTGAAATCAGGAACAAGTCAAGGTTGCCAGCTGTAGCCACTGAAATTCAATATTGTGCTAGAAATTCTAGCTTAAGCAATTAGGCTAGATAAAGAAATAAAAGTCACCCAAATAGGAAAGAAAGAAGTAAATCTTTTACTATTAACTGATGAAATAATCCTATATCTAGAAAACCCTGAAAAATCCACCTCAAAGCTACTAGAATTAATAGAATTCAGCAAAGTGGCTGGATACAAGATTAACACATAAAAATCAATAGCATTTCTACACACTATTGAATAAGCAATCTGAGGAGGAAATCAGAAAAACATTTATATTTATAATAGCAACTAAAGGAATCAAATATTTAGGAATAAACTATTAGCCCTATGATATTGAAGCCTCCCCTCTATTAAAGGTGGAGTGAGCATCATCATCCCAGAATCTTCAGGATTGGGGAATAAGATATGGACCAGAATCAACTTACAGGTATTCTGCTATAGACTTATTGTGATTCTAGCAATGGAAGGAATTACATTATGGGTGTGGAGACAGTGGCTACTGGAGGTGCTGAAGGCAGTGAGAGGGAAAAGAGGTGTAATATGGGAGCATTTTCAGGATTAGGAACTGTCTTAAGTGACATTGCAATGACAGATACAGGCTATTATATATCATGCCATAACCTATAGAATTGAGTGGTAGAGAGTGTGAACTGCAATGTAAAGTAAAATCCATGCTTAGTGGCAATACTCCAAAATGTGCTCATCAATTGCAATGAATGTACCACACTAATGAAAGAAGTTGTTAATGTGGGGAAAAGTGGGAGATGTGGGGAGTGAGGCATATGAGAATTCATTATATTTTTTTATGTAGCATTTTATGTAATCTAAGTATCTTTTAAATATAAATATAAATATATTTTTAAAAATATGTCAATAATGGGTAAACTGATTTAAGATTTAACACAATTCCAATACAAATCTCAACCTTAAAAAAAAAATAAAAACAGCTTTAGTTAGGTATAATTTACATGCCTTGAATTCACTCACTTTTATGTTTACAATTCAATGATCTTTATTAGAATTGTGCAATCCTCTCCAAACCCATGTTAGAATGTGAACTTCATCCCCAAAAAGTCACTCGGGCTCTTCATTTTAGCATTTTCTCATTATTTTTAAAGGAGCTTTAGACTATACAAATGTTACATTAAAAATATAGGTCATTATTCTAAGCCGAAATCAGCATAGGAATGCACTACCTTCCTCCTGGCATTGGATCTGACTTACAGCCATGAGCCTCCCTGGCACAGAGGGATTATTAACAAACCCCAAATAGAATGCATTTGGAAAAAACCTTGACTGAAAGGGGGAAATATTAAATATAAATGACTATGAATGGCTAAGAGATTTCAAAGTGAGCCGGAATGTCATTCCAGAGGTTATGCTTATGCAGGTCAGTAAGATCTCATTGATTCCATGGTATACACTGCCTCAAGCAGTGGGGCTCCTGAGGGTTCTAGAGACATGTAGATACTATAAGCTAGATGGACACAATGAGGAATTTGGAATCCTGTCAGTGGGACTTTCTTTGGAATTTATGCTCCCCAATATAACAGAATTAGTCTCACTTATATATCCCTAAACATGCCCCTTTTATTAGAACCTATAATTAGCAATATATTTGTTAAATACATGTCACAGAGACTTAAATCTTTGATCTGTTCATGTGCCAGTTGAGCCCTGAATATCAACAGAGTTGCAAAACCTACACGCTAGTTCATTGAACTCACCCCGGACAACTGACAAGGTCATGATGATGGACAATTCCCATCTCAAGGAACAGAGAATATCTGCAACTGCAAGCAAGGTAGCTCCATCCACCTGCCTCATGGAATATAACCCCACTCCCACCCCAATGAACAATGGATTAAATTAGATTTATTATTATTCTATTATAGACTTATTCTACCAATGGAAGAACTAGTATCAATGATGAAAAAAAACAACAAAACAATGACCACCACAGGCTCTGAGGGAATGGAAATGGAAGAATAGCTTTAAAATGAGAACATTTTTGAGACAATGGAATTGTCCTGCATGACATTGCAATGATGGATATAGGCCCTTATACATTTTGCTGAAACCTATAAAATTGTGTGGGGCAGAGTGTAAGCTTTAATGTAAACTATAGTCCATCATTAGTTGCCATGCTTCAATATGTGTTCATCAATTGTAGCAAATATACCACACTAATGAAAAATGTTGTTAACGTAGGAAAGTGTGGGAAGGAGAGGGTGTGGGGCATATGGGAATCCCCGATATTACTTTTATGTTTTAATTTATTTATCTACTTTAAAGAAAGGTTTACATAAATGTTACATAAAAATATAGATAAGAAGAGAAGAAAAAAGTGAAGACCAAAAATAGAAGGTAATGATAGAAAAAGAATGGAAAAGGAAAAAAAAATGACAGAAAAAAAAAAGAAATAAACTATGGAAAAAAGGAAAAGAAAAAATGGAAACAAAGAGAAAAATAAAAACAAAAACAAAACAACCCAGTGGCTGTATATGTCCGTTAACTGGACTGGATGATGCAAATCAGGACAGCCATATGTCCCTGCCACCCTATATGACTCATTACCCCATACTCCTAGTAATTGGGAAATGATCATGGCTAGAATTAGAGTAAAACACAGACCCTGGTGATTCTACTCATTGGCCACTTTTGTACCAGGTGGTGCTGCAATTGTCACTTAAAAAAACATAACAGTTTTAGTCAATCACACTGCTCAAGCTCTTAACGACCCAAAGTAGCAATTTCCTCACTGAAGGAAGAAATCACCCAACTACAAAGGGTAGTTTTACAAAATATGATGGCTTTAGCTTTTCTTACTGTGAAACAAGGTAGGACCTGTGCCCTCATTAATGTTCAATGTTGTTTATGCATTCCTGATCACTCCTATAATATTTCACAAGCTCTAAATCATATGCAAAAGCACATACAACACATTGATAAATTAGCTATTGACCCACTATCTGATTGGTTTAATTCCCTTTCTTGGCCTGTCAACATGTTTTTATAGGTCTACTAGCTTTTGGTGAACTCCTCTTACTCTCGTGTGTTTTATACTGTTGCTATGGAATGTGGATGCAATGCTTGTTCTATGGTCAATGTAGGCTGTTGTGTGGGGTGCATTGTGGGGTTCCGAGGCCTGGGCTGCCCGAAGTCATTAGCACATAGCTGCCTGCATAACCAATAGATAAGTTTAAGTTTAACAACCCTCCCCAGAAGGGAGAGAATATATATATATGGTATCATAAACTATAATTTTCCCAAAGCAGTAAACGTCCTTGGTAAACATCATTCCTATGAGCATAATGAAAATATCACCAGACCCCATATGTACATTTCACATGACCCTAGCAGAAACTCTATTCTCATACCCTAAGGAACATCCTTATTCTGAAACCCCTTATATCACCATTCATTTTACCATTTCTTTGCAGAGCGCTATCATCATTCCCTGATTGGCCACCATTGGAGAATTTCTCCTGTTCATAAGTCCTAATAAAGTTTATGTATGACTGTGAAAAAAAAAAAAAACAGGCAAAACAGTCTTCCCTCTTAGGCCACTAGGAACCATCTCATGCTGCCAGTGCTTATCAACCAACCACACTGCAGCCCACCCTCCACAAGAAAGGTCCCCATTTTTAGAGACTGAAATAAAGAAAAAAATAATAAAAATATTTAAAATAGATGAAAAGAACAAAATGAAAAATCTCAGTATATATGTTCCCTATCACAAGTTGCCAGTTGGATGCGTGGCAACCCCCTGGATTACTCTTGGAGCCATTCTGTTAAGCACTGAGGATTGAATCAGATATCTAGTACATGTGAGGCAGGTGTTCATCAATGAGCTACACCCACTCCACAGGTTAGGTAAGCTTCTGAAATCCTATCTGCTTCTCCTGGCCTACTATTCCCTCAGGAGAGTTGAGCTTCTAATAGTTTTCAGGCCCTCTCTCCTGACTTTCTTCTCTCTGGGATGTTAGGCACCTGTCAGCCAACCCCCTCACTAGCCTAGTTCCTCTCGCTCCCAGGGAGGGTGGGTGTGAGAGCCTGTTGATCTGATTCCCACCTCTCTTCTCCCAGGTCAGGTTCAGTGCTGGCTGGGGACTTTTTTTTTCCCTCTGTTCCACCCATCCTATCTCCCTTCCCCCTTACACTTCTCTCTTTCTCTGAGTTTGCTGGGTGCTGGTCCCACACCTATTTGCCCTTCAGCTCCCCCAAAAATGGGTCCTTTCAAATTCCACGTGCTGGGCTGGCTACAGCCAAGATTCAAAGTGGGCTCAGATTGCCAAATTCACTAAAGAGAAGCCAGGCCCCTCTTTCTCCCAGGAAGGAGGACCTTCTTTCCCTTTCAGGTTGGCTGCATTGAGCCAGGAGTTTAACCATAGCTGTTCACCTACAGAGTGGGGTATATGTGCCCTTGTCAGCCACAGGGACATATAACTCAAGGATTTCATTAGGCCTCTTTTTCTCTGTATCCCTCTCCTTCCTGGATGATGCACAACACTCTCCTGGTAGGCAGATCACCAATGCAGCTCCCTCAAATAGCATTTTGCCCTTTCTCCATTGTTTTTGTAAGTGATTTGCGCCCTGCCTACCTATTTCAACTGCATCTTACCAGAAGACGCCACTCCTTCTGGATATATGGGAATTCCCTGTATTTCTTATGTAACATTTATATAAACTTCTTTACATATAAAATAATAATATTTAAAATAAGAAAATATAGTGGATTCCCATATAATCCACCTCTCCAACTCTCACACTTTCCATTAATAACATCTTTCATTGTTGTGGTACATTTGTTACAATTGATGAACACAGGCTGAGGCATTGTTACACTTTACACTGCACAATTTAAAGGTTTTGAGAAAATGTGTAACAGCTGCTATTCATCATTGCAATATCATGCAGAAAAATTCCAATGTCCCAAAAATGCCCTATGTTACACCTGGTTTTCCCTCTCCCTCCCCTGAGAAACTGTGTTGACCACTGTCTTTATACCAATATTAGAAGTTCTTCCATTACTAGAATAATAAGTCTACTTTAGTCCATAGTTGCATTCCTGCCTTATGTTTGTTCATTCTTCAGTCTTCAGGATTTGGAGATGGTGATGGCAATTCTGCATACTGTTGAAAATTCGCTTAGATTTCATGGGCCAGATGGATGGAACCATCTTACTTGCATTTATAGATACACTCTGTTTTTTAGGAAGGACGTTGTCCATCATCATTCTTTTGCTAGTTGTCCTGGGTGAGTCCGATGAACTGGAGGATAGGTATTGATGGCCACTCTGCTGAGATTCATGGCTTAAACTGCTCATAATGAACAGACTGAAGATTCACATCTCTGTTACATATATGTAACAGGTATAGTGCTAATTAAAAAGTGCAGATAAAAGGGGCATGAGAACTATTTGTGGGAAAATTATAAATGAGTCTAACTCTGTTACATTGGGAAGATAGGTTAACATATATTCCACCCTAAGGCCCACTAATGGGGTGCCATTTTATAGGGTTCTCTTGCCCTACCTAGAGGGTCTAGAAGTCTCTAGAGCTTTCAGCCTCATGATTTATTGAAACACTGTTTAATGTGGCAGTCAGTAAAATCCTCCAGAGCCATTTATAAGTGTAACTTATGGAATGACATCCAGACTGACTTTGAAAAATCTTAGCCTTAAAAATTCATTTGCATTTAATACTTCCTCTTTTTGGTCTAAGCCTTTTTCCAAATGCATTGCTAGTTGGTACTTGGTAATAATCCCTCGGTGCCAGGGAGTCTCTTTCCCAGGAATCATGTCCCACATCAGGGGAAGATAGTGACTTTATATGCTGAACTTGGCTTAAATAAAGACTGCATTTGAGAAACAAATATATTAATAAATGCTGTATATTTGACAATATATATAACTAGGCTGCATTTCAATTTCACAAGAGCAAGTTTCGTAAGTACAAGCATCAATATCAGGAGTCTGGTGCATTGGTCTGTCCTCCTTCACTAGGCACTGCTCATATACTCTAGAGATTCTTGCCACTTGATGAGAGAATGTAGCAGGACTTGCCAGGATGAGGATACAATATTCTGTCAGTTATTTTGTGGGTCTTCTTCCCCTGAGACAATAACCAATGACCATATGAATATCTTCATAATCCCTTGAGACATGTCTGCGGTGCCACCTCCCCACACATCCCAACACCACTGACACTCAGCACAGTGATCCTCCCCTGCCACATCTGCAATCCTTCTGCAATTTAAAACCTCCACAAAAATGAACCTAAAAATTAATAAACTTTAAAAATTAAATAAATACATAAATAAATAAATAATTCTCTTTGCATTGTACTTGTCATCAAACTAAGATGTTATCTTTTATGTATATAGACAATTTCTTCTCTATGTCACTCCAGTGTCTTAATTTTTCTCACGCTATATTCCAAAAACTTTAGATTACAGAAAAGTCATACATAAAATATAGGGGATTCCCATATACTCCCCCCTCACCCCACATCCTCTTCTTCCAATAACATCCTACATGAGTATTGTACATTTGTTACAATTAAAGAACAGTAATTGAAACACTGCTACTAACCATGGTCAGTGATTTACATTATGGTTTACCTTTTTCCACCACTTACTTTTTTTTTTTTT